>PVJO010020330.1:0-32310 GCA_004026905.1 Hystrix cristata
TCTCTGATATGAGAAACCATAACTGTAAATAAGGACAAAGAGGTGTAATAGATATTATATAAAAGGAGGATGGTGTGCAGAGGAGAGGAATACTAGAAAGAAAGAAGGGGAAAAGTAGAAAGGCAACAGGGGAAAGAGAGGGGAAAGGGAAAATATGGAAAATGATGAATGAACCTGCTGTAAATAGGGAGGGAGGGAGGAGAGGGAAGGGGCAGGGGAGATGGGGGAGAACCAAGATGCACCATGTATAGGTACAGAATAAATGTAATGAATGTGACCATTGTATGTAGAATGTACCAATACATGTTCTTGGTTTAAAATTAAAAAAAAATTTTTAGCACATCCATTTCTTTTCTAAAAAGACTTCAGGTGTTTTACAGTAATAGAACATGTAATTTAAAGACAATAAAACAGGAAGAAATAGAAAATAGGAAAGTGAAAAAGGAAAAATGAAGGAATTTCATAAATTACAATCTATGCATTGACATAAACTTGTAATGGAGAGTAAACTGGAGTATGAACATCCATGTTGTCAATGCAAAGCATAACATTCCATATTGGAAAGGAGGAAGTCTACTATTCTAAAATACGTACGAAATGTCCCCTAGCACTAAATTCTTAAAGGAATTTCTAACATGGACTTTGAGTCTACATGACAGTGAAGATATCGTCCTAAATTTTGTTTCAGTGAATAGATTAGGTAATTTCATATCATATGTAATGTTGAGTACATTTTGTGAGATTTGAATGCTCTGACAATGTTTAGTTGACACTCAAATTTAGAATATAATTGCCTATTAATTCACAATAAATGAGAATTTCATATGTAATGCCCACTTTGCCTCTAGAAAGTTTGAAATCTTCTCTGTATTATTTACCTTTCTAGAGCCAATGGTTTGCAAGAGAGCAGATTTAATACAGGACATTTATAAGTTACAACATTCACCCATAAACCAAATGCAGGAAGAGTGCCGAATGTCTATCTAAGCTCTGGAGACCTGAAAGGTCCAATCAAGGGCTGGGAGCTCACAGCACTGTCCCATGTATGCCCATGTCTGCAAATGATGGCTGAAGAAATCTCTACTGGAACCAGGATATGATGCTCGCAGCAGAGATGAAGACCAGAGCTCCCCTGAAGCAACAACAACCCTCCTCGATGACAGCAAGGCCCTGAGCTCCTTCTTTGATGAGAACAGGCGGGTTTCCTTCAGGAGAACCAGCTGTAGCAGAGCTTCTCCAGGGAAACAGTCTGCCAACTAGCTTCTGTTCCCATTCTGCTTTCTGCTGCATCAGCAACAATCCTCAGGTGGATTCTCTATGCCCAGAACCACATCAACTCAGTCCAGCTGGGAATAAGTCCGCCACGTTCTCTGTAGAGTAGACACACTTTTATTATGAATTTAATTATTTACTTGCTGTTCATGATAGTTTAAAACATGTCTGCCAATTTCTTGATATTCATCTTCTGGAGAAGTCAGGCTGGCCTTGGTGACTCATTTGTAACTATAGCAGAATTTCATGCTATAAGGGCCTTAGAAAGCTGTGTCACCAAAGCCGGGCTTACATGTAAGTATGAGTAGGCTGGTACCACTGTGTTGTGAGGAAGCCCAGAGCAAATGGAGAATTTGTGTTTAGGTGCTCATATCAGCAGCCCCACTCAGAAGTAAGGTGAAGATCCCCTAGATCCCTGCTCCCCAATTTCTCTAGTCATACCCAGTCATTCAGTTCTTGCCCTCAGACGAGCCAGATATGAAACACAGAACAGTCAGCCACGTGGCACGTTTCCCTAACTTGCAGAACTCTTGTACAGCTGTACAAAATAATTTCTTTAAACTTCTGAGTTTTGGAGGAATTTTTAAAGTGTAGTAATAGTAAATGATGAACCATTAGAAGAAATCTTGTATTTAGCACGACAACTATCTATGATGAGCATTCAAACTGAGAAAGCATGCAGAGACCTGAGATTAGCTAGTCTCAGTTGTGTGATTCTGAGTGTTGATTTGGAAAATGTGTTTACATTTCTTAAGTAAAAAGAAGTGAAAACAGATGTGGATCTGGAAAATGCTTTTTTTTGTGCAGCTGATATTGCAGGAGAGGTTTTTCAGATTAGGCTTATAGTGCTATTCCCAGAGACCAAGGACTCTCAGACCCAGGCAGAGTAACAAATGTGGTTCAGAGATCTTTTTTGAATATTTTACATCTATAGATCTATAGGGCTGAAACCTACTGCATTCTTTTTTAGGTGCGTTATCAGAAATCCCTTTTCATTTTAGCACTGAAATGATTTACTGTCAAGGAAGCATCGTCGTAGTACGGGTATCGAACAATAATAGATTGTTGCACAGACCACTTGCTACCATCTGGTTTGCCATTTTCTGCATATGAATCTCTTCTGGATGAACATAAATGTCTTCCCACTTCCAGTCAAAGGAAACGTTAACTTTGTCAACTGACAAATCTGCAGTGTGGTTTTAACTATGATTTCCAAAGAAGAAACCAAGAATTTATAAAAATTTAGAAAACATATCTACAGTATCAATATCTGTCTATTCTGTCATCTGGACTACCTAGCTATTTCTCTCTCTCTAGCTATTCATAAGTAATCTTGAAGACTTGACTATGTACTACATGATGGTAGAGTATCCTTTTTTCTCCCTTTCCCTTTGAATGTGTTCTACTATTGGACTAAAATAAATACTATTTCATGATATTAGGGAGTCCTCCTTTCCTACCGCATAGTCCTACATAGTAAAAATTACAAAACTATTGAAGAAAAATGATACAGAATCTGGGAAATTATGTATTGTAGTGTCTAGTTTTACTGGTATAGACTAATCTCCAACTTTCCCTTCCTTGACTGTATTATCAAACCAGGTGAAATTTGTACCATACCCTGAAATTTTCAACTCCGTGTACAACTGCATGTTTTCTATATATTTTACCTGTAATTTGAAACCTTTCCAGTCTATTTAGAAAACTTCTTCCTTCGAATCCTAAATAATGTGCTGTGTCCTCTAGGAAGCCTTCTAACATCCCAGGTTGGTTGTCTATACACAGAACATTGTTTGGCCCTTTTTGTAAAAGAGCACACTGAACTGCAATCGTTTATTTTCCTCTTTTTACAACTGAGCAACTTAACGATGGGGAATTGTATCTTGGCTATACTAATTTTTGTGGTCATCAGTTAGTTTTTTTTTTTTTGCAGAAAATGGTGTACTGGAAGGAAGCACCAAAGATTTAGAGTTTCTCTTTCATCTGAATCTTCAAAACTGCTCAGTATTCTTTTATTCATTTCTAGTCATGCTAAGATTCTCAAGTCCTTAGACCCTTCTCCTTTTCTTAGATCCTCTTCAATTCTGCTCAACAACTCCTCGCTTTCTTTTTAGGAAAAAAAATATAAGTTAAATTTACTTATTTCTTCAGTACCTTAAAAATGTGTGTGTTAGAGTTCCCATTCCAACACTATGCATTTATTCTTTTACATCAGTCTTTTCCAAAAGCCAAGCATTTCACTTTCACTTATACAATATTCTCATCACTTTTGAAAATCACTTAACATTTACTTCATCTGTTTTCTTTCCCTTTATATCTATAGTAATATAGATATAATATCTTCATCCACAAAATAAAACAAATCATAACAAATGTGCACACTAAAAATAGAGGCAAAATTAAAATTTAAGTCTCTTCTTTAACTGAACATCACCCTGCATGTTCTTCCCTATCTCCTTCATTCCTTTCTGCAGTCTTCCTAGAACTGCAGACTACCTCCTGTATTCTCTTTGTCAAATTCTCCAATCTCTTCTGAACGTATTGAATTGGGGTTCTGTCTCCACCATTTCCACAAAACTCTCCTGATCAAGTCAACAATAACCATCATACATGCAGGCCACATTCCATGTGATCTTGAAAGTTTTTGATTCTGGTGGTCTGGTACTTCTGGCCATCTTTCCCAGCAGTGTTATTTTCTGGGTCTCATTCCCAGTCACACTTTTTTGCCCCTTTTCCTGTCTCCTTCTCCTTTGCTTGCCTCACGGGGGGCTCTGTCCTCCTTGCTCTTTATCTCACTGACTCCCTTGGTTTCCGTTGAGTATCTGGGCATTCACACTTCCCAAACTGAAAACAGTAATCCAGACTTACCTGCTTAGTCCTAGATCTATACTTCTACTACTTACTAAACTTCCACAGGGAAAATATAATTTTATATATTAAATCAAATCTATTATATGTATTGGTATTGGGGTAGACAATTTCTGAATGGTTCTATCTGATTCTTGGTTCACCTCTCTTCCATTCCTCTAAAGCTGCATTTATATTTTGAGGCATGGTAGGCATATACAGCAGGAGGAGACAGTGGGGCTCTGTCTGGTTTGTGGCTGTTTCCTGCTGTGGAGCCTCATTAATGTTTGTTCCTGCATCAGAATTTGTCATAGTAATCATCTTCTGAGATGCTGCAGTTTCAATCTGGTCTCCAAGTGGGTCATTACATACTCATTTATAACACAACACAGATATGCTGGCCTTCTACCAGGACTCCCCAGACTCTTCCAGTGCAAATATGGGCATTTGCTGATGTTCTCTTGTCCCACTGTTTTTTATATCTTGATATTGCTAAGCCAAATTATTGGAGGTCTCCAAGCTTGTACTCTTCTTGTATGTACAATATGGACAGTTTATTACCTTTAAGCTCTTCTATACCCACCAAAATTTTTAGAGGACAGCTAATTCTCAGAATCTCATATGAGTATACGAATACTAGTTCATTTTCTGGCTCTTCACCAACACAAGGAAATTTTACCTCTTCTCTGACAGGTAGAAAAAAATTGATTCTGACCAATATCAGCCTTTTTATGCTTGCTACTTAATGAGTAAACATCACATCCTTATTATTTAGGGCTCTGGCTTTTGATCATCAAAATTTAGGATCTCACAATTTAAAAGTTTTTGCATCAAAAATTTTGTACTACATATTTCAAAATTCTATTTAGTAACAAAAATCTAACTCTTTTTTTTCTTTGGGTTTTTGCTACAATGATCTAACTCTGAGTCAGGGGTTGTAGGCGCCTTCACTGCAGCCTGATTGCAAGAAGGTAGGAGTCGAAGAGTAAAGGAGCATGATTATTAACATTTACTGCCCTCATTACATTCTTAAGTGTCATGTTGCAGACTATTGTGTTCTTTAGTAAGGGAATTATCTTTTCCCTTGTTTTATTTTATTGACTCCATATATTTCCCCTCCCATTTCTATTGCAAATGAATGCGACAATTCTTTCCAGAAAATGGTGCTTCAGTTAGTCCTTCTTCCACATTTCTTTTGTCCCCAGTTCAGTACAGCTTTCATCGCCTATGGTTTGGACTGCCACAGCAGAATCTTAATAGGCAGGTCTGTCCCTAATTAATATTTTCTCCAGCTCATATTCCAACTTACTGGCAATGATATTTCCATAAAACAAAATTTATTCCTGTTTAAAAGCTCCTGTTGGATTTGTTTTAAACAGAAAAAAATGCAAATTTCTTAGTTTGGCATGGAAATTCTTTCACAATGTGACTTCAACCTACATGTTCACACATACATTACTTTGCTCTTAATGTTACAGCTCTCCCAAAATTGAATATCTACCTGTCTCCCAAAACACTGGGCTCTTCCATATCTCTGTACTTTGAACAGAGTAGTTTTCTCCTTTATTAAGTATTTTTATTTTCTGCCTCAGTGCTCTGCCCATTTGTTTTGTAAAAGATAAAAAAAAATCCTGTACTATTTTGGAACTAAACATATCATGGTGGTTAGCTCTGTTTGAAAATGCCTGAATATTTGACTCTAAATCTAATACAACAGTAATGTACATCAGGACTGGGACTTTTTCTGTCTTTTTAATATTACCCTCCTAATACTGATTTTAGTATCACTTTATAAATGTGTATTAAACAAAGAAATAATAGTCATATTGCATTATTTCTTTTATAACCCTGTATCATATTATCTCTTTATATATCAGTTTACACTGTATCATGTTTATCTCCTTACATGTTAGCATCTCCTGTTAAAGTTTGTATTATTTGCCATTCTCATAGCATTTACAATGGCATTTAACATGGACCAAACATCCTTTCTGAAATACTCCTTTCCTTTGACTTCCAAGACCTCACACTCTTCTGTTTCTTTTACATTTTTGGCTCTTGCTTTTAGTATTCTTTGAAGGCTCTTCTTTTGTTTGTGAAGTTTCTCCTCCTCTTCCTTTTTGGATGCCTAATGCTTGTTCCACTTCTGTTCTGCATCCCTATATTTTTGGTGATGTCATCCCCATCTTGAATTCATTTATCAGTAATACACAAATGCATAAATAATATTGAGTTCTAATCATTTTTCTTCTGAACTCCAGATCTATAAAACCTCTTTGTATATCTATTTATCTATCCCTGTCTATCTATTTATCTGTCTGTAAAGAGAGAGAGAGAGACACCCACTGAGATTCATATGTTGAAGCTCTAACACCCAGGACTTCAGTATGTGATTTGAAGACAGTTCCTTTAAAGATGTAATTAAATTACTATGGTATCATTGGGGTGGACCTCAATGCCATATGATTAGTGTCCTTATGAGAAGTAGAGATGAGGACATAGAGACAGAGACTCAGGGACAATCATGTGAGGACAAAACGAGAAGGAAGCTATCAACAAGTCAAAATAAACCAAACCTACTGACAGAACTTCCAACTTCTAGAACTGTGAGAAGTTAATTGATGGTGTTCAAGCCCACTAATCTGGGATATTTTGTTATGGCATCCCTACCAAAGGACTATATATGCTCAAATATAGAAATGTGATCTTCTTGTTCTCCTTGTTTTACTGGGTACACCATTGTCTATTCAGTTATAGACATTCAAATCTGATTAGTTAAAGTGGCAATTAAGGTAGATTGATCTACAGTCAACCTTCAGGTGCATTTTCATTATGAATCTTTCATTTAACAATGCTGTTCAAATATAAGCCACTATCATCCTTCACTGATATTGCAGCTATAATACCTATGTCTCTTTCTTCTATTTTTACTTTTATACTATGTTTTTTGCACTGGAGATTCTTTTACTAAAAACAGAAAATAACTCTTCACTTAAAATTCATAACAAAGTCTAACTGAATTAATAGCTAGCATTCTTGAGGGCCTGCAAGGCCTTTTTGGATTGTAGCCCTTCCTACCTCTCTAGGACATTCCGTCACTATCTTCCTTTTCTGGTTCCCTTAGCACCTGTGGTGGTTAACCTTAGTTGCCAAATTGATTACTTGAGATGCATGTAGGATATCAGGAAAGCTTGTTTCTGAGTGTGTCTGGGCGGGTCATGGTGTCATGATCTTGAGATCTATCTTTGTTCCCTTGCCCCTTCTCTCTAGTGTTGGTCCCCTCTTCTGATACTTGACCACTATGAACAAAGCTTCTGTGCTCTACCATACCCTTCTAGCATGTTTAGCCTTAAAGAGACTACAGTTGCAGCTGCTTTATTTAGAAGTCTGGATTTACAAACAACAAAAGCCTCTAATACTAAGGTAAAAGCAATAAAATAAAGTTTAAATAGAATGTTAATCAACACATACACGATTACACTGAAGAAAGAGAAAGCACCAAAAGAAAGTTACATTACCAGATTGGAAGAGCTTCAACACCTGAAATTCTAATTCCAACGTCAGGGAGTCCACTTACATGGCTTTCAGGGTTCCAAGTGGGAAGGATCTGGGCAGAGTGTCCCCTCCATGCAGGAGACTCCAAAGTCCCTAAAATAGTTGAGACAAAAGTGGCAGTGTCCCAGCTGTGTGTGTGACTGGAGGCAGGGAGTTTGTAGCCTCTAAGAACTGGCCAAGTGCCCAAGGGGACAAACATCTATGTCTTCTAGATAGGTGAGAGACTGTCCTCGGGAGTGGACCAAGCTCACAAGGAGTTTCTTCCTGGATCAGAATGTTCTGCCAAGCACCCTAACATCTAATTTTTAGAAAAAGGCCACAGCCCTGCTATGAACAAAGAAGCTCTTTCTACATTTAATTTTAACCCTTAAGGATGATGTTTCCTTGCAGCCAGCTGACCATGGACTGAATCCCCTGAAATCTTGAGTCAAATGAAACTTTTCTTGCTTTAAACTGCAGGTGTCAGACATTGTATCTCAGCAACAGGAGAGCTGACTAATACAGAAAAGTGGCACTAGGAGTGCGTCATTACTAGATGCTGGACGTGGAGCTCCAGGACTTAGATGCTTGTCATGGTGGCTTTTCATTTTGCTTTGGTCCAATTCTCTTCTACTCTTTTATTTTGGAACAGAAATGTTTACCTGTGCCATTGAGTCTTGGGATCAAGTAACTTACTATTTGAATTTAACAGGGATTCATGGCTAATAATTTATTTCATGTCTCAGAGAAGACTTTTGAGAAACACTTGGACTGTTGAGATTTAGGGAAAAGATTATTGCATTTTTGATTGTGTGTAAGATAGATGTATTGTGTTAGGCAGAATCCTTAATTTGATTCTGTGTTTGTTTGGAGATTAAAGATATTTAAGGAGCTGTATTTGGGTGCTGAGTTGACAAGGGGTGGGATGTGATAGTTAAGCTTACCTATCAACATGTTTGAATTGGGAGCTGCCCTGGGGATGAATGTGTCTGGTGGGTCATGAAGAGGTGGCCTTGGGTCCTACAACTCTTCCCTGGCTCCCTTCTATCTGGTACTCTTCTGCTGCTCTGATTTCTGGATGCCATAAACCAAGCATCTTTGTTCACCATATCCTTCCACCGTGATGCTCCTTCCTTTGGAGCTGATTGTTGACTGAATGCTCTGAAAGTATGAAACGAATTAAACCCATCTTTTAAATTATAGATGTTAGGATTTTTGTACAGCAATGGAAAATATGACTAATGCAGTTCCTCGAAAGTTCTATGTTTCTTTGCTTAGGATTTTTACACGTACTGCATCATTATATAGAACTTCTCTTAATCTCCTCCTTACACTCCCATTCTTCTGCCTTATTTCACATCTTTTTTGATAAATATAAGTACAGCTATAATTTGCTAAGCTTTATGTATATCAGACAATGCCTTTCACACTCCACTTATACAATAATTCATTTCTGTCTCACCTTAGGCCTACAAAAAAGGTCCTATCATTATCTCTATCTTACCAATTAATAGACTAAGGCACAGTGCATTAAGAGATTGGTGATTTTTTTTTATAAAACTAGAAGCAGCAGAAATTGTACTTGAACTTAGAGGTAGGAAATAACTCCAAATCTTAGACATACATAAGAAAAAATTTCTATTCTCCAAATTTGATTAGGGCAGTCAGGATGTGTGCCATTACATTTCAACACAGTTGTAATGGATAATTGTGTAGAAATTATATTCTAATCTGTATTCTGAATTAGCATGTAACCTCCATGGGCTCAGAGGCAGTGTCCACCTTGTTGACCACTATGTCTCCAAGTATCTGGTATTCTGTTGTTGCAAAGGATCTATATACATTTGTTAAATGAATGCATCGTGAGTTTTCCTAAAATAGGAACCTTGGATATGTAGCTTTAGTTCATAGCAGAGGACCTGGCCTATGGAAAATTCTCAATAGATGCATGTTTGATAAATTATCAGCCAGTTAGTGACAGAGCTTCACTAAAATTTAATTCTATATTATAGTGTCTACCATGAAGAACTAGAAGCGTATTTATCTTGATAAGATGATGAAGGAGGCATGGAGAAGTGGGGTGTTGGTGATTGTAGATGGGGAGTTTATCCAAGATTTTCATTCCATTTTTTTCTCTTTAAAACTAAGTTCCCATTTTATTTTATGTTACAATGCACTGTATATGAACATCTTGGAGAATCTTCTGAAAATTTTTCACTCTAGGCCACTTTGTTTTCCGTCTAACTCTATTTCCCTCCCTGTCAAAAAGTGTTAATATTCAATCATTCTCTGTCTCTGTTTTCTGGCTCTCATTCTCTTTATGTTCAATATTTTCCATTTTTATGCAGTAGAAATATTTTAGGAACTGTATTTGTCTTAGAATCTTTTTTTACTTTGTATTTCTGCAGAATTTTTCACTCTTCTGAGATGAGGGCTTGACAAGTGTGGTGGACCTAATGTGGTCAACTTGAGCCAGAACGCCCAGATGGACTGAGTTGGTGTGATGCTGGGCGTAGAGGATCCACCTGAGGGTTGTTGCTGATGCAACATAAGGCAGAGTGGGAACCGTAGCTAGTTGGTGGGCTGTTTCCCAGGAGAAGTTCTGCTGAGGCTGGTTCTCCTGAAAGGAACTTGGCTGTCCTCGTCGAGGAAGGAGCTTGGGACCTTACTGTTGTTGAGGATGGCTGCTGTTGCTTCAGAGGAGCTCTGGTTGTCATTTCTGCTGCGAGCATTGTATCCTGGTTCCAGGAAAGATCTTTTCAGCCATGATGTGCAGACGTGGATGTACGTGGGACAGTGCTGTGGGCTCCCAGCCCTCAATTGGATCTTTTGGGTCTCCAGTGCCTAGATGGACATTCGGCACCTTCTGCATTTGGCTTCTGGGTGAGTATTATAAATGTCCTCCATTAAATCTGCTCTCTTAAAACCATTGGCTCTGAAAATCTAACACAACAAGCCATCATGTACTAATTCAGAGATTATAGGGCTAGCAGTGTTATTTTGGGGTTGATATTTTACACTTTTCCTCCCGCCCCTAATCTAACTTGCTGCAAAACAATTAAGAAATGGCTCAGGAGTCCAATTCCTAGATCTTTCATATTGCAATGGGGAAAGGAAAATAGCAAAGAATAACTAAATTGTTCCACAACTCTGCATTTAACGAGGGTTTGTGAGAAATATTTAATACTTTAGGAGTCTTTTAAATAACGTTGATTAAAAAAATTCCCAGAATCTTCTTCTAGTGAACATTTACATAGAAATAATACAATGAAAATATTTTAATATTAAGATATTTTTGTTCTCAAAGGATGTTTTCTGTCATTAATATGTTATTCAAAACATTGTTGTAAAGCAATTCAGCATTTGCACAGTAAATACTATTCTCATTTCATGCCACATAGAATGGTTCTTCTTTTTACTTAAAATTAACTGTAGTTAGTGTTAAGATTTACTGTTAATCTCTTACAGGTGTACAATCTCATGAGTAAATGGGGAGGCAATTAGACCTGTGACCTCACAACCTTATATTTGAACCTCCTTGTGTGAGCGTGTATGTGTGTGCATTGTGTGTATGTTTGTATGAGCGTGCCCTGTGTGTATGCATGCCCACACAGACTGATCTATTTCTTCTTCCTCTGTGATAGATGTTGGAGGCAGTGGAGTCAAAGGTGATTAGGACATTATACATTAATCAGAACTCAATCAATAAATATTATGGATTATTAAAAAACAAGGAAACCATTGGAAAAATATTTCTTGTAATAATCAGGTTATTTTTAGGACTGGTATTTAGGTTTAGCTGAGAATTCTCTCTTAGACCTTCAAAGTAAAAAAAAAATATGTTGCACTTTTAGAGTTAAGATCAAGACATTTCCCCCTTGGTATGTTAGAAATTCAGAGCAGTAGCACAAATAATATTATTAACAAATATAAAGTACACACACACACACACACACACACACACACACACACACACACACTCTCCAAGTAGCTCATAAACAGCTTGGTCGAAGAGAATCCAGTTATTCCCAAAGAAAAAAGAATGCTACAAGAGTTAAAAATATCTCATGTATACTGTTCCTATTACCAATATTATTCATAAAGTGGGAAAGACTGTCAAGCTATCTTATTTGGGGATTTTTAATAAGGCCACACGAATGCTTTCAGTACTAATTTTAATCATGCAACTTTGGGATTACCATAGCGTCCATGTTAAATTAGTTTATAAGAGAATGCTGTGGATCCATTCTCTAAAGTTCAGAATTTTAGCAATTATGTTTCTCCTAGTCAATTAATAAATTACATTCTAACATCCACCTCAATTTTATATGCTTTTTAATTGGTTTGAGAGTCCTGGAGACTGGCAAAAATCCCAGGGGCCTATAAAGCATAGAACTAGTTTTTGTAATCAGACCACCTCATTAAATATGCTTCCTGGTTTCAATCTGCTTTCTCCTGGATCAGTAGTTTGCATTATCTTTTGTGTTAAAGGTTTTATTGTGATAATCTGATGAAGATGAAGAACCTCTTACACACACACACACGCACACAAACACACACACACAAACAGGAATATTCTTTTTCTATACAGTTTCAGAAGGGTCTTGAGACTCTGAAGCTCATTCACAGACTTGAGAATTAAGAAGTCCGTGCAGCAGCACTGTGTGCCTAAGCAACTGAAGCCACGTTTCATGCCCAGTCCCCACCACCTTCAGTGGCAAGGATGCTTATCCCCAGGGCGTCCCTGGGGTCTGGACTTGCACAGTGATTGAAGAGGTGGCCACACCTGAGAGAACCTCATCCCTTTAGTCTCTTTCTCTCATGCAGCTGAAATGGGAGGAACGTGCTCTCTCTTTCTCTTGTCAGAATCCTCCTTTTCCTGAGCGTGGGGAAGGTAGGAGCTCTTCCATTCTCTCACTCGTCGTATACTGAGTCACTGGGGTTTGTTATTTCCAGCTGTCTTTTGTTCTTTTCTCTGTTTTTACTGGGAGTGGTGGGGGCAGGCTCTGTGCGTATCCTTCTCATCCATGTTTTGATATTTTTACTGCAGATATATTTATCCAAAAATAAAAAAAATTATAGTCTTTTATTACACCAGTTTATTATTTTGGGCACACAGGTTAACATCTCTCGGTTGAATCTTCCCAACAGTGCTTTAAGGTGGGCAGTACTATTATTCACTACTTACATATGAGAAAACTGAAATGTAACTCCAAAGTTACTTTCCCAAAGTCAAAGTTAGGAAGTGGTGGAGTCGTTCTCAGGTTCTGTGCTCTTAATCAATGTGGATCTTTAGATGATCATGTGAAGTGAAATAAATCAGACCCAAGAGGTTAAATATTGCACGGTTTCTCTTATATGAGAAACCCAAGACATAAATAATTTGAAGAGTAAAATAAAGGAGAGATGGTAAGAAATAGGGGGGTAAATGTTTTGGAGATGGGATGGGGACGGAGGGGAGGGAGGGGGGAAGGGAGTGACTGCACAGTGTCAAAAATAATCAAGATAACAATATCGATACATATACATATTCATACATCTATATATATACTAATTCCCTCAAATGAGCATAATATGTATTGCACATACAAACCAATAAAGTTAAAAATAAAAGTGTTATTGGATATAAGGTAGAGTAAAAAAATGTTTTATTGCTTATGTATAAGAATTTTTTTGTTTTGTTTTCCCCTCAGAATTCTTTTAACATTCTTTGAAGTGAAAATCTGATAAATTTCTGTAGAGTTCTGTGTATCTAAAAACATTTTTATTTCATTTTTATTTTTGGCAAAGTATTTTCATTGGACATAGAATTCTAGGTTGACAGCCTCTTCTTTTCCAATGCTTTGTAAAGGTGTTGCTTCTCTGACTTCTCACTTGCATTGATCCTGATGAAAACTCTGATGTAATCCTTATGATTGGTCCTCCCTAGGTAACACATTCTTGGTCTCTGGCTATTCTTTTTTTTTTTTTTTTTTTAACCAAGAGCATGTATTGGTACGTGGTATACATAATGGTCACATTCATCATGATTATTTTGTACCCGTACATGATACATCTTGGTTCCCCTCCTTCGCCACCCCTCCCTTCTGCTCCCCCTTCCCTATTTACAGCAGGTTTATTTATATTTTTCCATTTTTTTCCCTTTCCCCTTTCTTTCCTTTTTCCCTTCTTTCTTTTCCCCCTTCCCCTTTTCTAGTTCTCCTCTCTTTTCAATATTATCTTCATTTTATGTAAAATCTATCACACCTCTCTGACCTTATTTACCCTTATGGTTACTCCTTTCAGAGAAACAATTCGATGTGTACTCATGAGTGTCTGATTTATTTCACTTAAGAGTATGTTCTCAAGGTGCATCCATGAACCTACAAATGTCTCTAGCTTATCCCTTTTTATTGGGGGCTCTCTAGTTATTCTTAAGATTTCGTTGTTGTTTTCAGCAGTTGGAAGTGACACGCATTGTCATTCCAATTCAGGTCGTTATGCTTGAGGTTCGTGGACCTTTTTGGATATTTGTCAACTTTGTACGATTTTGGCCATTATTTATTCAAATACTCTTTTGGCTCTCCCTTTTCCACATTTCTTTGAAGACTCTAATCAAAGTTGCATCATAGTTCTCTGATGGTCTTCTCATTTAAATTTTTTTCTCTGCATATTTTATCTTTAGATAGTCTAAATTTTCATACTTTCAAGTACACTAATTTTTTTTCCTGCAAAAATTCTGGCTAATGTATTTTAAATTTCTGACATAGTAATTTTCATCTGCAGAAATTCAATTTGAGTCATTTTTAAATATATGGAATATAGTTACAATAAATATTTCAATATTCTTATTTTATAACTCTAATATATATCTCTCTGGGTCAGTTTTAACAAATTTATTATTGTGCTTTCTTGCTTCTTTTTTTTTATTATTTTAAACCAAGAACATGTATTGGTACATTTTACATATAATGATCACATTCATCACATTTATTTTGTACCTGTACATGATGGATCTTGGTTCTCCCCCCTCCCCCCACCCCTCCCCTTTGTTCCCTCCCTCCCTATTTACAGAAGGTTTATTCATAATTTTCTATATTTTCCCTTTCCCTTTTCTTTCCTTTGTTGCCTTTCTGATTTTCCCCCTTCTCTCTTCTTAAATATACTATTTAACTGGAAGTTAGGCATTGTGACTTTTGCTATGTTTGGTACTGGATGACTTTGTTTTTCTGTAAACCTTATTTACTGTGTTTTCAGTTACTTGGAAACAGTTTGACTTTGTCGTGAATCTGGCAAACCGTGTCAATGATTTGGTAGGTGGGTTTGGAGCATGTCTCGGTCTGGAATTAACTCCCTCCTGGTGGCTCAGTTCCTTCCTAGGTGCTCTATGAATTGAGAGGTTCGCAGTGCTGCTGGTCAGAATAATTTCTTGACCCCTGTGTGTGAGGGATGCTTCTCTCCAGTCATTCTGGACAAGTTTTCCTAGACTCGGATGATTGTCTCATGCACTTGCAGTAATCAGTCCTCTGCCGAAAGCACATCAAGTGGAGTGTGGAAATAGAACATGGGTCCCTGCAGAAGACCTGAGTTTTTCCTCTGTGCAGCTGTAGGCTTCCTGGCACCTTTCCTGTGAACGCCATCGGCCCTCTTAATCCTTCAGGAATCTCACCTCTGTCCCTCAACTCATTGGCGCCCACCAGGATCCACCTTTACTCCATTTTGTGTCACAGCTTGAAAGCTCTTTCATGGCAGCAAACTGTGGCTCACTTATTTTGTTTCTTGTTTTGTTTGCATATATTCTGATTGGTTCAGGAGGGAGGTTAAAGGGTAAATTTTATCATAGCTATTTTACCTTGGCTAGAAGTAGATACACTGGGTTTTTAATTTAAAACTTTCACCAATGTATTTTCAGCCTTACATATTTGTTGAAAACTTATATTTTCTATTTAATAGTATATGTAAAGGATTACCCTTGTGGACTCATTAGACTTGGTGAAGTCTTTCAAACTGTTGTTTATTAGGAATATTATATTACACTACTTATTTCTTTATGAATTTGACATAGTGTTTTAAGCTCAGTTGCTATTCATATAATTGGGTAAGTTAAATTTCTAAATTTCATAATTTTATCCAGAATAATTATGAGAATTGTAAGTCTTATGTTTTTCCAATGGAGCATTGTGTACATGATACATAATTCTAACCTGTTTTTTTTCTTTTTCCTATTAATTCTTTCTTTTTTCTCCTTTGCCTTGCTTTTTTGGATTTATCAAACCAGACTGCCTGATTTATTAAAACAATCAAGCCAGTGATTATGAATCAGGCACTAGATATTTACGAGCTGAGGAGCATGAATGAGATACACAATCTGTGTAAGGCAAAGTGAGTTGTTTGGCCAGAACTTTTTATCTTTTGAGCTTCTGGTTCTCTAGGATTCCACTTTTCTCCTGGAAGCAGGAAAAGTGAGGAAAATTCAAGGGAAAGGCCACAAATAATACTTCAAAGTATTTCATCTTGCTGAGGTGAGCAGAGACCTCTCTCTCTCTGTCTGCCTAATTTGCTCCTGGAGGATCTAAATCTTTTTAAATTTTGGAAATGAAAGCTCTGAGGACAAACAGTGTGCTTTTCTTGACCTCTTTTCTTTCTCTTTGGACTTCATTTACAATGCCTTAAACCAAACTAAAGGGAAAATGAACTTGTGCCTTCGGTTCTTCCGTTGAAACAGCTGCCTAAGTACCTCCCTGTTCTCTGCATTTTCTTTTTTTTTCCTCTGCATTTTCAACTCCCACCACCCCAGCTTTGCTGCCAGCCCTCCCACCTCACAGACATGGATGGTTCTCCATCATCTCCTAAATAGACCACAAAGTCTCTCCAGCTTTCAAGCCTCTTCATAGATTCTATAAAAGACACTTCTGTATTTATATCCCAGCAGTGCCCTTCCAGGACCCCGCATTTCAACTACACGGGACCATTTGCTCGGCGTCCCTGCACTGCACAACAGCAAAAGGATGGTGGAGCTGACTTTCAGCCTGCACTCTGACCCACAGAGACATCTGAAGAATCGTGTCTGCCTGAAGGGAGTGCTTTTGTCTACTCTGCACAAAAAATGAGCTCTGAGGTATAATTGAAAAGTACAGTGAATGGTTAAATTTAAAATAATTTATTACAGGAAAAGACACATTGTCATTAATCCTTCGAATCACAAACCCCAAGCTTTAAACACACTTATCCATCATTATTGCCTCTTTCTGAAGCAGTTCTGGAAGTTCTCTTTCGATAGTGGTTTTAGTTGCACTGTCATGGCTGACTTTCGTCTGGAATTGTTTCAGAATTCTTACCTTTAATGATCATCTTGACTTTGGGGAACAGCTAGAAGTTGTATGGTACCAGCTCAGGCGAATAAAGTGGATGAGGACACACTATAATGTTTTTACAAGCCTGTCTTTCTAGTGGGTGGTACTTGGCAGTAGCATTCACTGTATTTTTGATCATACGTCATAAAGATACGAAAGAGAACTTCCACGACCGCTTCAGAAAGTGCCAAGAGTAACACCATAAATATTTTCAAAGTGAGGGGAAGTATAATTAAAGCAATGTGGATTTTACTGTAATAATATTTTTTAAAATTAATCATTCACTGTATATTTTGATCACCATTTACAATCCTAGGATGGTCCTGTTGAGTGAATATTCACCAAGCATGCTTTACCTCTTCCCATGTCTCTGACTTTGCTCATGTTTATCTTCTATAGATTTTGCCTCTTTTTTTCCCAATTACTTTTTCAATCTACTGAAGCCATCAAAGCTTTTACTAATGATCTTACAGTAGTCTCCATGTATTTAATCTTCTCCCTGGTAATGTATTTGTTGATACTTCCATTGAAGTCCCTCTTCTCTTGGTTTCTATATCATGTCACTTTATTTTTCTTCCAAATATTTAACTAACCATATTTGGGCTTTTCCTGGATTCCTCCCAACTCACCTCACAGCTTGACCATTGAGTGTTTATATTCTTCAAATTTTTAATCTTTGTCTTTTTGTGTGTAGCCAATATATTTTCCCTAGTTGATCTCATTTTCTATCATGTCTTTGACTCTCATATATTTCTTGACTCAAATATAAATCAACATCCAGACATTTTTTTGAGCTCTAGACCTACGTCTCTGACTGCCTAATTAGACACTTCTACTCACAAGCATCCTTTAATCTATGTGTTTAAAATAGTATTAATGTCCACCTTCAAACAACCTTCTCTGTCTCTATCCCTATGTCAATGATTGACAGCATACCCACCGTTCTAAAATTACAGTCAAGTTATTCTGTTCTTTCATTCCTGACAACCAGTTGCTAAGACAAAGCTATTATTGAATCTTTCTCATCATTCTTACTTCTTCACCTGGATGTTATTGCTTCAGTTCCAACATTCATCTTCTTATGGCTAAAATATTGCAAAACACTCGTAGGTATTGTACATGCATGTGATTCTTGAAAATTTGATATCTTCCATATGGCTTCCTTAATTGTCTCTCCAGAACATTAATTTATGAGGTAGTCACTTCATCCCACAGCATCTGATCAAGGAAACAACATACAAGTTCACTGAGTGGGTATTCTCTTAAACCGAGCACTAAGTTCTTCACATATATTTGCTATCTTATATGAAGTGCACAGTAATCTTTATGTGAAGATAATATGCTGTAGATTAAGAAAGCACCGTTCCGAGAAGACAAGTAATTCTCTCCCATGGCCATGGCAAACCAATATTCAGACAGGTTACTCTGGTTGTAAAGTTTCCTATCTTTCTTCTAAATCTCACTTCCTTCAGTAACCTGAAATTTAATCCTTATGTTTCATGTTATAAATGGTCTCACCAAGTTACTTAGCTTAGTTTTAATACCAATACTGACACTATAAAATCACAGATGTTTCTCTTTAAGGGAAATTGAAGTACATATGAAGTGCTTACAAATAATAAGTGCTACACAGATGTAAATTATTGTTACAGATTCTTTGAGGGCCTGGTTATACCTGTTTTCTAAAATTTTCCTGATTTGCTTCATTGCACTCGTTGTATATCTCAAGAGTTTATTGTATATTCATTTAATTTTTCTCGCCTAAACTGTCTTTCCCAAGGGTAAAGCCTTGTGACAACCATTGCTATATCCCCAGTACCTATCAAAGAGAGTAACAGAGTAGATTGAACACTATCTGCTCCTGAGAAACAAAGCAAAATCCTTAAGCTAAAGCTAGCACATTAACATGAGAGATATTTAGATCCAGAAAGATATCTTGTTCACTTCAAAGCCAGCAGAGGCTTACAGACAGGAGACTGAATTCCAAGGAGAAGATTTGAGAAAAGAAATCAATAAATGAAAGATCAAACTCACAGTTTAAATATAAGGAATTCAAAATTTTACTATTGCAGGGTTTTAAGTAGTGCTTTCAAGTTTTTAATACCAATTCACATATTGAAAGCAAGGATCAAGCTCTTCCATATGGAATATAAATGTACACTCAAAGTAATATGTTGTTAGTCCCTAGATCATTAAGCACTCATCATTATGGATCTACAGGTGTAGAGAGTTTTAGATCTTTCAGCAGTTTTTTGAAATTGTTCAACTCCCTGGAATTAGATTGTTCTTTCTAAAAGAAAACATATGTTCTTTGCTGTGAGCTAGAAGTAAAGCAGCATATTTCGAAGGTAATAAATAATGACTTGCTACTGGTGACATCATGAGAATTATTCAATACATTAGATTAGACACTCTAACTAAAGCTACCAGTTAGGTGGTCACTGTGATGAACTGAACAAGGTCCATGTATGCTCAACCTTGGATACATCTGTTGACCATCAAACTGGCTCACTTGTATCTCTGAAAAGCTATGTGTGCGTGGACCTAATTTCATCACAATTCCTCTAATAATTTATGAGATCTTAATACTATCAACCCAAAACATAGATCATTGGTTAAAATCTGGATGAGTGTAAACATATTGTTAATCATTCATAAATCTTGTTTTGTTAGTTGACAAATCCTTTCAGATAGTAGTATCCATATTTGAAAACAAATAATAAAAATAAAATTAGTGATAAAATATTGGTAGTTTTCTTTGAAAGTGCATAAATCCTAATGGTATAGTAAACCTATATTTTGTACTTTTTTATCTTTTATTTTAAAATATTTTTATTAGTGCATGTTTGTAGTACACACTGATTTACATTTATTTTGAAGAGTTGGTACATTCTAACCACATTTTAAGTTTTTTTCTTCCCCTATCACTCCCCTCTCTTCATGATCCTTCCAAATCTTAGTCCTCTTCCCATTTGCAAAACCTCTATTTCCATTTTTCTTTCTTCAATTCTTTTTATTTTCCATCTCCATTCCCTCCCAACTCCTTTCCTTGTTCCCTTTCTATGGTTTCTATTTATGAGAAAGCAAAAAATATAAACAAAGTTATTTTTAGTAAATGAGTACACCAGTGTAAGTGCTCAAATGAAGATACTGGATATTATCATCATCTTCAAAATTTCCCTTGTGCATCTTCTTGGTACTTACCTTCTAAGCACGCCCATCTTACCCATTCCAAAAGGAACAATTATTCTGATGTTGATACCACAGATTAGATATATATCCTTTTATTTTATGGAAACAAATAATCCAGTATATATTTTGCGTCTGGCATTTTACACATCATACTATGTTTTGAGATTCATTCATATGATGGTGTGTAGTAGCAATATTCCCTTTATCATTGTTTTGGAGAACACCGTTATTTGAAAATATGATTTAAATCTTTAAAATTTTGTTATTTTAGCTGGGTGTGGTAGCACCCACCTGTAGTCTCAATAGTCTGGGAACCTGAAGCAGGAGAATGACAAATTTGACACAGGCTGGGCCACTTAGTAATGTAGGGACACCCTGCCTCAGAAATTTAAAAAATCAAAAAAGGGCTGAGAGTTAGACCTGTGTGAAAACCCTGGGCTCAAATCCCAATACACACACACACACACAAAAGTAAAGAAAGAAAGAAGGAAAGGAATTGTTGTCTTGCTGAGGGACATTTAAGCTATTTCTGGGTTTTAGATGTTACAGGTAGGGGCTGGGGATTTAGCTCAGTGGTTAAAGTGCTTGCCTTGCAAGCACAAAGACCTGAGTTTGATCCCCAGCACCAAAAACAAAAACAAAAAACAAACAAACAAAACTGTAGATATTACAGGTAATGCGGCTATAAGCATTCCCATATGTGTTTGTTGTATATCTGCTCACATTTCGGATTAGTACATAATTAGGAGTGGACATGCAAAGCACAATAACGCATGTGTTTAGCATTGGTAGATTCCGCAAAGTTTTGAAAAGTGATTTTCGCCAGTGTTCTCTTCTACTAGCATCTTTCGAGAGTTGACGGTGTATTTTTACAAACTGAATCATCAAATTGATTTATTCGTAAAATGTCATACATTCTGGCCAGGAACCAGGAACCAGACCCCGACACATTCAGAAGCATGCTTTACTAATCTCTTAGGTGTCTCTCCAGCCAATCAAGTCGATGACCGAGATTAACCATCACAACGGCTTATTAGAAATAAGGCGAGAAGCTCTGGAACCCTTCTGTAATGGGGTGTTATCACTTGGCTGTGGCTGCTGAGCCAGCCAGTTTTACGTTTTGCTTTTGGGCGAGGATTTTAAAAGGGCAGGTGTGCTTTGTTCACTGGGCTTCTTACCTTCTACCAGCTTGATATAAGGGTGCATGACAACTTTGGAAGCCACGCATGGAAAGTGGCACAGTCATAGACGGAATGAGTCTGTGTTTCTGGATTGCTACGTGAAGAAAAGCTTTCAGTCCATCAGGGGCACTTTATGGTCGTTATGGGAGCAAAAAACCCAAAATTTTAATGTATTTGAGCTTTTTTATGTTGGTTTATTATAGTAAACTTACACTAATAAACTGGGCATGATTTTGTGCTTATTTTAGATTTTACTCTAATAGAGAAAGTTATAGGGGAAATATTCTAGGTAAGAAACATTTTGGTGGTGATTGGTGGCTAGTTGCCAAGTTGGAGGAATCTTTCCAGCGGTATGTGATGAGACCTTGTCTTCTCTGACTTGTACAAATTGCTTCATAACTAGTTTCCAATATTTTCACTAAAGACCTTTTGCTTCACTAAAGCAGAAAAGTAATATTTACTGGGTGTAGTAGCACAGCGTGTAACTCCAGCACTCTGGGAAACTGAGGAAAGTGGATTGCAAGTTTCAACCTCGCCTGGGAAACTCAGGCCTCAAAATGAAAAAAAAAAAAGGTGGTGGGGATATAGGTCAGTGTGACCACTCCCTAGGAACACGCTCACACTTGTGCACACAAAGACACACACACACACACACACGCACAACACACACACCCCACATCATGTTTCTAAGATCTATCAACAGTCAAAGGGATCTCAACATTATTTTGGGATGGGAAGGCGATATAATTAAATTTAACACAGAAAAGAGAAAAGAAATTTGCTGTCTTATGCGTAACAAAAAGAGTAAGTATAGGATGATAACACAGTTCAACTCCAGTTCATGTAAAACTTCTCAAGGTTTTTTCACTGACCGCAAATTCAATACACTGAAAGAAGATGATGAAATTGCTACAAAATCATTTGATGGTCTTAATGAAATAAACATGGTGACCATAAAAAGATGTAGTTTTAAAAGGGTCGATCCATTTACCTCTGTGTCTTCAGGTATAGACCTTGCATTTCAGAAAGAAACATTTCCGTGTGAACGGAACTGCGGCTAAGTTGTGGAATGTTGTTGAGCTTTATCATTTAGAAACGCTTTAGGGAACTGAAGATGTGTAGAAATACGTTCCAGAGAAGCAGTAAGAAAACTTCACATCTGCATTTCATGATTTGAAATTGTCACATGATGTTAAGTCCACTTTAGGTTCAAATGTCAGGATTTGCATCAATTCACATAAATTAGGATTTTGTTTGCTTCAATTTCTTTCTCTGAAATCTTTTTAAAAGAAAGTTGCTGTTTCACGAAGTATTGAGGACTCTATTGTGGAAAACATACAAATAAACTCAAATAGTTCTGTGCCACAGTCATCATTTCTGTCATAGTCATCATAGCAATCATTTCTGTTTGAGTAAGTCAGATTGTGATCTCCATGGTAATATTTTCCAAATGTTTCCACTTTATGACACAGAAGATGTGATATTTGTGTTGCCCAGTACGATGAATTGTGGTGGGCTATAAAAAGAGACAACTGGCTAGAGTTCAGCCCACCTGGCTGTCGGTGTGGGGAAAATGGTATCTTCAGCCTCCTTTAACCTGTTCTGAGTGCACCAGGCTGCTGGGCACATGAATCAGAAGAACTTTACTAAAAAGTCATATTCAACTGTAAGACTGCATGATTCGCCAAAAGATGATGAAAAAGTTTAAGATGGCCTTTTATTTCTCCAGGAAGAAATGGCATCCGTATTAGATACTAAATGATTAGAAATAGCAAAAAATGTAGATTAAGTATTTCTTCATATTTCTGTTCTGATCTCACTGTTATACTATCAAATTTGGCCTTGGGAAAAATATTTTCCCCAATCATTCTGGGAACTCATCTTCAAAATCAAGCTACTATTCCATAGTAAGTCACTTGATTTTCAAACCAGTTTCAAGAAACAGTGAGAAACAAATCTGAAAGTATTTGGCATGCAGCAAAGGTGTTTGGGGTCTCCAGCTGAAAATACTTTGCACAAAATGACAGAAAAACAAATGATAATATTTTTTTCCAGAAGAAGCAAACACTGCAAGATCTTGGCCTCTATGCATATTCACTTTTCCCAAATCTGTTCTGAATTTTTAGATGTTTAGGTCTAAGTTCTTTTCAGCTTTAAAGATTATCTCTATGCCATATTGAAAATATCGAGCGGGTAACAAATTTTTTGCTACATATCAAGGGAAATGACATTTAATACATATAACTATGAGCTCAGTTTTAATTCACTTAGAGAATTTTCCTTAATACAAGATTACTCATCTTTCCCCAAAACACTGATTCTTCAATCTCAGCTCTTGCACTATCTTTTAAGATAAGGGAGAGGGAAGGGACAAAGAATATTTTTCTTTTCTTTTTTAGAGGATATTTTCATAAAGAGAAAATATCACTTCATAAAGTGAAAATATCCCTCCCATATTCAATACTTTTTTGTTCTGCATTCTCATCATTTAAAATGCTTTATCATTTTTTTGAAGTAATGCATGTAAGCAAACATTTGATAACAATGTTACGGTTGTTTTCATCCCTCTCCATTTTTTTTTTTTTGTAACAGTTTCTGAAGTTTTAATGTCTATTCAGTTAATATTCATTAATTCATTGATGCACCAATATTTATTCAGAACTTATTCTGTGTCCAGCACAGAACATAATGCAGGGAAGGACTGATGAATAAGAAATAATCTTTGACCTGGGAGAATTCGTGGTCTAGGGGAAGAGACAGATGAACATTCTGATGTTTCCATATGAAGCCCCAAATATTCAGTTCCCATGTATCCAGGATTATGCACTGAGTGAAAAGGAACTAGGTTAAGTGGAAAGATGATTCTGAAAACAATTTCTTAATGATAATCACCAAGCTGAGTCCTGAAATCACTTTGCACTAAGTTAAAATACATCTCCAGTTAGATCTGTCAGTGTTTCCTCAGGAAGAAGACAGAAGTGACATTGTATTCTTATTACAGCCTATGAGAGTAGCTTGGTGTTAATTTGTCTGTAGCCTAAACATGTTAATTGTGCTCAAATTTTCTATGGCTTTACTGATTTATTTTTATTTCTTCGATCCATCCTTTATTGGAAAAAGTACATCTTCCATTTTAGTAGCAGATTTATCAGTTTCTACTCGTAGTTCTGAGTGTTTTGTTTTATGTATTGTCAATTCTTATTTTCATACTAGTTCTGTCTACAGAGCTGCTGTAAACACTGAGTGAATACTGAGCCACAACTCCCAGGAGAAACGCAGGTAGATACCTGTGACCCACTAGTCCACCACCAGGAATCGACCTTTACAGAACCTTGTTTTATGTATGCTTCTGCTCAAATGCCTTGCTATGTATTATTTATCCGTTAATATTGAATTCATAGCCAACATGAATTGGCTATGAAATGAAATGAATCTACTTTATGCAATTATTTTCTATGAGGCACAACATAGCCTTTTTGTGCTTATGAATGCTAGAAAGAATTTCAGCACTAAAGTTGGGAGACATTTTAAGCAGTGAAATCACCAAAAACAAAAACAAAAGGTGAAAGGAAAAAACACAAATACAAAAAGCATTGCACTAAATAGATCATGAAAAAAAATCTCTTTACTGTATGAGAGCTGAAATAAGAACTCAAAGTTCCTCTTTTGATCTTAGCTGTGAATGTTCATTCTGGATAGCTCAAAGGTTTTATTGCTCTGGTCCATGACTGTGAATTACCACAGGTGCTGCAAATGCTGCTTTTGAGGTTACTAGTACATTTTAATGAGTGGAAAAATTTACAAATGTAAACTGCAAATAATGACTAAAATTAAAATTATTTTGTGTATAGAGTTTTAAAATTTTTATATCCTTCCAGTTATTTTAATTCCTTATAAGTGAGAAGTGTCTTATCTCTAATATTGTTATTTGCTTATGGTTTATTATATTTGAATAAATTCTGCTATGTCAGTTTGCTTTTAATTAGCATATGTCTGTCCTTTTTATGTTCAAATTTCCTATATTAGCTTTGTACTGTGGTAAAGACACACAGTAGAATATTTAATGTCTTATTTTTCAGATTATATTAGAAAAATATAGAGCACTTCATAAATTTACCTGTGATTCCTACGCAAAGGTCATGTTAATCTACTCTATTATCATTCTACTTTTGGTGCATTAGTGCATTGCATTTATATTGTTAAGTGTGTGCCTTGTAAACAGTATCTGAGTGGATTTTAAAAAATATCAATGTGAATAAGACCCTCAAAACCTTTGTCCTTTAACTGGAAATAATCATTTTATAGCTGTCAGGTTTGCATATTTGAATTCATTTCTTTTTACTTTCTGTTTCTTCCACCTTTACTGTATATCTTTTTTTAAATTTCTTGTGTTGATTTATATTTATAAAATTTTCCTTATTTTTTCTTCTAATTGTGGAAAAGATTTCAGCTATTTATTAATTTACTTAAAATTTATTAGACCAATCAGATATCTCTATCATTTTGGATCAACTTGCAAAATATGATAGTGTCCTTTTTTTGCAGCGTTTACCCTAGATATCTAAAGATTAATGCTGTTTAGAAAGGGAGTAGAGGACCAGACACCAATATTTGAACACTACTCATTAGAGCTCATAACTTCTAGGAAATTTACTTTATTATGTCCTGAGAAGAGTCTAATAATTATTTTTCTGTGTTGGGTAAATGCTGAATTCCTCTGTGCTCCACAACAGAACAAGTCAGTGATGGTTGCTAGCGCAGATTATTCTGTGCACAGACTTTGAATCCTTCTTTTTTCAGCTTTTCTATTGTTGTCGGAGGCTGTGAGCGCAGCGATTTTCTAGGTGTTAACAGTAGTTCCCTCATGTTGCAGTCCAGATTACAGCCACCTTCAACCTGTTTCATCTGTCAATTTATGTTTGTCTCCCGTTTTTATGTTTTCTTTTCTTTTTTATAATAATTTCTTTTTTGCATAATTCTGTCTTGTAATAGGGCCAAGTACATGGACTTTAATTGGAAACTGGATATTTATTGAAAACAAACTTTATTTTTTTATTTGATTACAAAACAATTTACAGATCAGTAAATTTGGAGTTTGGAAATATTATAGAGAAAATTTTTAAAATCTCATAATTTTGTAAACTAGAGAAATAATTGCTGATATTTACATATTTCTCTCAAATGGCAAATATATATAATTCAAGGTATCTAGGGCAAATAAAAATTTAGATTCAGAAACATGATATGAGTACTGACTAGTGTAAGTTTTAGCTTCTCCAATATAAAAGGGTGTTGCCTTGAGCAAGTTTTTACGTTGTTTCGGCTTCTGTTTCTCTTCCATCCAGTAGAAATAATAATACCTCACTGGGTTATTGTGAGCAATAGATGAATTAGTACATATGTTAGGCACAAACTAAACATTATAGAAATGTTATTTATTTTTATCTCCGTACCCATTTTATTTCAAATGGTAGTTATGAACCTTATATTGCTGACCTAATCATGGTAATTGGTCCAGAAATGGACACTTGAACTAAGTATATACAGTCAAGTGGTTGTCGACTTGGCAAACTAAATAGGAAAGATAAGGAAAGAAGCCCTCATGGTTCTTATAATCCTGCTTAAACTGCTCTTGAGACTTCTCGCACACTTTGTGCGTCAGCAGCTTCTGTTCTCGTGTAACTTTATTGATTGAGCCAGATTCGCTTTTTGCCCATGCCTCTTCAATTTAGTTCATTCAAAGTGTCAAACCAGAGACTTGAGGAATAGATTCGTTTTCCACCATAGTGATATAACAGGGCCGCATGTTTATTTAACAAGTATGTGCACTATAAACGTTTGGCACTCCATACAATCATGTCCACTTAATCTCTGGCACAGTCTATATGATAGGTGTACTAATTTACATTATTATCTGAGAGTATTGTGACCCAAGGACATTGAGAATCAGTATTCCAAACCAGGTATTCTGGCTTCAGAATCCATGTTCTCAACTACTGTGTCATGTTGACATAAGCTGGTCAGGTGAGCTACATTCTAATTTTCAATATCTGAAGAGAATGCAGATTTCTTTGATTGAATTTACACTGAAATACTGTCTCTTTACTGTTTCTCCATGTTCTTTCTCTGTCTCTCTGTCTCTTTCTCTCTTTCTCTCTCTCTCTCTAGTACACACACACACACACACACACACACACACACACACACACACACGAGTAAAGATGGGTAACTAAACTTGGTTTTAATGTGGTAAAATCATAGTAATCTAATGTGTTAATTACTGCTTTTATTTTCTCTGTTTGCCTACTCTTCCTGGTGGTGGCACCTGGTTGTCTGAGCCTTTTCTCCATGTGAGATTTTAGAAGCGAGTCCAGAAAGAAAGCAGCTCTTCATGGTTATCCTTTTCTGCCTGTGTGGGTGAAGGTAGGGGCAGCCCTTCCTCAACTCTCCCTTCTGATGTGGCTTCGAAGTGATCAGAAAATTCCGTGACCTGGGTTTTACCTTTCGTCTACTTCCATGAGGAAATAAGGTTTATTTAAAGTGTGATAAAAATATGGTGAATGTTGAAATTTTTTAAAAGAAATTACACTAAAAGACACAGGATCATTAATCCCTCTCAAAATACTCCTCACTTTGAACACACTGGCCTCATAGTTCTCGCTGCTTTGTAAAGGAATTCTGGAAGTCCTCTTCCAGGAGCATCTCTCTTTGTGCCTTCGTGGCTGCCTCAGGGTCCTACACGCATTTAAATCACTCGCATTCTGTGGTCATTTTGACTTTGGGGAAGGAGCAGAAGTCTTATGATGCCAGACGCGATGAATAAGGTAAACGAGGACACACAGTTCGGGTTATGTTTTTATGAACCTACTTTCCTATTGATGGCTATCAACAGCAGAATTCACTGTATTTTTGATTGCACTTTGCAAAGACACTCAAGAAAAAGGACTCCCAGAAATGTGTCAGAAAGTGACAAGAATGATGGGATAAGTGTGTTTGAAGCCAGGGACAATACTTTTTTGGATTAATGACAATGTTTATTTTATTATAATGATTTTTTAAAACTTTAAATATCCACAATATTCTGATAGCACCTTGTATGCTTGGGGGCATAATTTATGAGGAAACACAGTATTTCTAAAATACTCTCCTCTTACTTTAGTGTGACTTTTCCAGTTCTCTTTGCATGTTTTTGTCCCTAGCGTTTTGTTCTGCTTCAGAGTTTCCAATTTTCTTTATCAGTTTTAGTTATTTTCTTATGAGAGGACATAGTTTGATTTTGTCTAAAACCCAAAGTTAGTCGTTTGCCTTTTTAACTGGTATGTTTGATTGCCATTGTTACCTAAGGTATATTTAAGCTCAGAAAACTTATTTCGTTACATCTTTGTTTTTAATTCTCTATTTTTCTTGCTTTTTATCCTGGGGAGCGTCTGTGTTTATTAGGCTAGCCCGGGGTGCTTAGTTTCTTAACTGTAGCCTGTCTCCAGCCCTTTAATACATTTGTTCTTTACCTCTGCTTTCTGGAAGATTTCCCTCTGCAAAACTCATCTGGCAATTTATGTTGACTCTTCTGCTTTCTTCATCCTTTCAGCGGACTTTAACTGTGCTCCCTGGTTGAGATCGCTCGTGCCCTCACCCAGTGAGGCTACTTGCTTTCGCCTCTCTGCAGACAGGGCCCTCCACTCCCTTTTGTTGCACACAGACTGTGCTCTCTTGGTCATCTTCCAAACTCTTCTTTTTTCTCTTAGGGAAAACTACTTTCAATGCTGTTTTTCTTCTAAGCCTTCAAACCAAAGACAGCTTTTTCCAGATTATGAATATCTTTTCACTAATCTCATGGTCTTTGCCTGCCCCACCCACTCACTCTAGAATACAAATTTTTCATTTTCCAGCAGGTGAATGGGTGATGAACGTGGAGTCCCTCGTCTCTTTTGGTGTCCACTTGCATCTGACGTTTAGCTCCGGAATGCACCTTTTGTCCTCTACTCTTTTTTTTTTTTTTTTTTTTTGTGCTGGGGATCGAACTCCGGTCCTTGTGCTTGCAAGGCAAGCACTTTAACCGCTGAGCTAAATCCCCAGCCTTGTCCTCTACTCTTAATTCCATTTGTCAGTGGCCATTCATATGCTGAGGCCTCCTGGAAGGCTCATCTCGACTTCGCTGGTTGGCATCCTTGCCTTAGTAAGGGAGTCATATTCCATTAGCAATCCAGCCTCGTAAGTGAGGAAAATGGAAGACTATGCCTCACAGTAATGTTACTTGCATCTCTGCTTCCAGAAATTTCCCTTACCTTGCTCAGCAGTGCTGCAGAGAATGTGCACAGCTATGCAGTTACACTTACTCTCATATTATATCTGCAGCATTTTACTTGCTGCAAGGATTTGAAAACAAGGGGCCTGATGGGGAAGCAGCTGAGATGACGGATTTGATGTTGAGTGGTATATAATTCTAAAGCAGTTGAGCCCAACTAGTCCTTTTTTATTTATTTATTTTTTTAGTCCTTTTTTGTAGATTGTTCATGTAGCCCCTGCCTCCCAGAAGTACTGGTTTGCAGCTGGAGTTAGCACAAATATTTTCTCCAACAGTTTTAGGGCCTTCTGTATACTCCATTGAAGTCCATTGATTCCTAATCCATGTCCAGTGAATGTTAGCATTAGTAAAAGTGTGTATTACATTAAAAGTATGGCATCCTGAAAGCTTTAGTTTATAATATATTTGAGAGGGTTTTTTGTCTTACTGTATTTCTTTGTGGAGCATTATTCAATGACTTTATTCTACTTTGATAACTCGTTAACCTGGGAGAATTGTCACTTGCCTATACACCTGTTATGATTCTGTGTGTACTCAGAACATCTGTTTACTGAGGGGTAGAGAACCAATCACAAATGTCTTAGTGAACAATTGGATAAATGGAGTCAGCAAATCTATTTGGTAAATTTTTCCGACAATCTGACTATGTATCTATCAATTTATCCATTAACATCAGAAGTTTCAATGGCCTATGTTGTGAAGAAGAACAGTGGCAAAACTCAGACATACCAGCTGCCATGTCACATTCTGTCATGTTACAAACATGACTAGATGTTTGGTGTTACTTCTAGCTGGAGAATGGAGTAATGGGAGCTAAGTTAATTAAGACAGGAAGAAACCAGACTTGCTAAGTTCGTATGTGGACTTTTCTCTGCTGCGTGGGAACAATAGAGGACATTAAAGAAAAGTGTGACATGGTTCAGATTTGTATTTGAGGGATTCAATAACAAGGGAGCCGCTGGTAAGTCCAGAAGTGGATGGGCCATAGGCAGGGCTGTCAGCCTGGCAATTACTATGATAACTAAGGTGAGGATTTCTAAGGACCCACATTAACAGCAGGGCTAGTAGGGAGATGGGAGAATGGGCAGGGGTAATATTTGAGAAACACCTAGCTGACAGAACAGTTAGTAGACTTGATGTAATAACCTGTTCTTCAAGTGAAAAGTTCAAGTGAACATTTTCAAGTGAAGAACGGTTGCAGATTATACTGACGGCCACTGGATAAATGTTAATTTCTCACTACATGAAGACATGTAAAAGTGGCAGCCAAGTATCTGGAGTTTGACCTGGCAAACTTAAATTTGAGGTATCTGAGAGACAACTAGAGGAAAGCAGATTAACACATATTAGCCATCTGCTACACACTGGGCAACTTGCTGGAGACATTCCACTTATTGTTGCATTTTATCTTTCCAACACCATGAACTTTAGTAATTCCATTTTATAGATAAAGAACTCGACTGCTATCCACTTTAGATAAGTTGCAAAATTTTCATGGATAATAGCAAATTCCTATCATTAATGTCACAGGGCTTCTCCTCTCCCTGAGGAGAAGCCCGGAAGCACAGGAAGGGAGTGCAAAGTCCTGGGGTCACTGCCCCCCTGCTTCTGGCTTTATGCTGTGTGGCCTGAAGCAAGATCTTTAAATACTCTGTGCTTCACTTTGCTCTTTAATATGGAAAAGGAGAAAATAATGGACTTACTCCCATAAAGTTGTTATTTTGGTGCTACAATTACGTGTGTATCATGTAATATCATCATACATGTATGCACTGATAAGTGTATATTGTATATATATTACTTGTCTATAAAGCTCAAAATCATTTTCTCTTGTTTTTGAGACCTACTTCAGTGTCTGATATTATTATTATCATTATTAATTATTATTAGTGCTGTGACTTCAATATTTCATGTGAAACTCTCTTGGAGAGTTGGAGACATAGGAATACAGGCCAAGCAAAAAAGTTAGTGAGCAAACTTAATGTAGGTAATAATTAAAATTACCGAACTAGAAACATACTGTCTTCTTTTTGGTTTTAAAAATTATTTTGACTACATAACAATCAGACTTTCTGGAGGAAGGCTTTGTTTTATAAAATGAGATTTATAATAATGATTCTTCCAAAGTATTTATTTCAGAAATGTTCTCATGTGCTTTCATTTTTAATGTTTTCCCACCTTAGGTGTCTTTGATAAATTAAGTTTATCTAGCTTTTCTAGAAATGCTTTAGGGGTTTTAATGAGAAAGACAAAAAGCAGTTTTCATACATAAGTGTTAAGCACAAAGCACTCTTTTTCAGAGTAATATCATAAGAGATCCACACAAATCCTGATGGAGTCAAGCTTCAATTCTTGAACAGATTTCAGAAGAAAGTTGTGATAAAGAAGTAGTTCCTGAGCGAATGGCTAAAGAAAATGTGGTTTTTCTACACTATGGAGTACTACACCGCCATAAAAAAGGATAAACTAGAGTCATTCATATATAAATGGATGTTTCTTGAGAACATACTCTTAAGTGAAATAAATCGGACACTCATGAGCACACATCGAATTGTTTCTCTGATATGAGAGACCATAATTGTAAATAAGGACAAAGAGGTGTAATAGATATTATATAAAAGGAGGATGGTGGGCAGAGGAGAGGAGT
>PVJO010020331.1:0-32279 GCA_004026905.1 Hystrix cristata
GTGAGGCAGGAGGCTCCTGCAAGTTCACGGCCAACCTGGGCTACACACAAGACTCTCTCAAAAAAACAAAAAACAAAACAACAACAAGAAAATCAGGATTAGAGAAGTAATAGATTCCCCAAAAGGATCAGTCTCAGTTGTCAGGATAATTCATAATTGAGTTCCCTCTGCTTAACCCTTACACAAAGGTAAACTGGTATTAGCCAGGGATTTTTCTACTGTTCAGTCTCCTTTTTCCCCTCCTCACAAGGAAACTGACTCTGAAACATCCAAAGTACTTTCTGATCGCTATTTATACTTTCTACAGTCCTTCTCTGTCTATAAAACCAACTTCTCCTGCTTGGCCCACCAGAACACATTCTACTCATGGAATGAAGTGTTGCCCAGTTCTAGCAGTGAAAGGGAATCTCCATCTGTCACACACTCTGTGGCCTGCTCTACCACGCCTGTCTGAGGGAGCGTCCTGCCAAGGTGGCGGAGGCTGTTATGGCATCTGTGTGCTCCACGGCAAACCGCTAGCCACAGGTGGATGTCCAGTAACTGAAACACGGCTACTGACACTGAGGCGCTGAATCTTTAACTTTTATTAACTTAATTTTTTAAAAAAACAGATACAAGTGACCAGCAGCTACTACAGTGGGACAGTACAGCTCTATAAATTCAAACAGGCTTTAAAGAGAATTAAGGCTTATATAAAAAAAAAAAATGAGGATGTCGTTTTATAAATGGTAAGACCAAGAAGCCTTTATAACCCTCAGGTCAGTTTCCAAGTGCACACGTAAGTGCCTGTGTGTGCCTGAGCCTGCTCTAACATGTACCCAGGTCACACCTGGTGCTGACCACACACCACCCTTACAGCAGCAAATGCTGGCTTAGAAATTACAGGTGACGGCAGCAGATTCATTTTCATGCTTAATAAAGCAGCTGGAATCTCCTTCTCCAACACACTAAAAACACACTTTCGGCGAATCACTACATCTCGTGGTGTAACAGATCCAACTCAGGGAAACAAAGGCCCCACGTGCCCTGGCAGGCTTATGCTTACCTTGAGGGCGCAACGCCAACCAGGTTTGGACCCAAGCCTCTAAAAAGTGACCTTGGTCCCTCCTTCTCCAGGATTGACCTGAATGATAAGAAAAGATGAGAAGAGACACACCTTTAAAACCCCTCAAGCAAGGCCTGGCCCAGTGAAGAGGAGATGACCTCCATCAGCTTCTTGAGACTCACTGAGAGAACCCAGAATCTTACCTGATTGCATTACGACACACGAGCAGAAGGCTGGAGAACAACGTTTTGTTAACACAGAGGAAAAGCACACTGTGAAAGCAGCAGCTCGACACACTTCAACACGCCACTGCCTTTTCCACGCAGAACCAAGACGCTGGGAGGAGGGTGTCTCCACCCTTCACTCTTATTCGGGGAGGACGAGCAGCTGGCACTACAGTGTCCTCAATCACAAAAAGAGTCAGTGAGAAATATGTTCACTGATTTCTTTGGATGCTATTTCTTTTGGATTCATTCCTTATTTATACAATCCCGTCTTCCGGATCTTTACCTGTTGCAGCAGAGCCCCAAGCAGGAATATAAGGAATAGAAAAGTCTAGAAGTTTCAAATTATTTGGTATCTCAAATCTGAAGATAATACTGTGACTCATTTTTCTTTTTAACATTTTACATTGTGATAACATATACAAAGCCAAAAGTTTACCATTTTAATTTTTTTTTTTTTTTGAGACAGGTTCTTGCTCTGTAGTCAGGCTTGAATCTGTGATCCTCCTGCCTCAGCCTCCTAAATGCTGGAATTGCAGATGTGCACCATGCAGGCTCATTTTAACCATTTTTAAGGGTGCAGTTCAGTGGCATTAGGGACACTGACACTGTTGCATACCTGGCACCACCATCCACCTCCAGAACCTCATCCTCTCCAGCAGGTAACATCCCAACTGAACCCCACCTCCCCGTCCCTCGGGCCCCCGGAGCCTGCCGCATCCACCGCTCCAGAGTCTGTCTCCATGCGTGTGCCTGTTCTAGAGCCCCGCTATCGGTGCTGTCATATTCTGTCCTGCTTATGACTGACTTCCTTCACTCCATGGGGCCAAGTTCACAGTCAGAATCCCCTTCAGCTCAAGGCTGCTGCCTACACCTCTCACCTGTCACCAGATGCATGAGTTGCATCCAACTCCTGGCTGTCGTGAACGATACTGCTATGAACTTGGGTGTACAAACACAGTATCTGTTTGAGTCACTGCTTTTAATTCTTTGAGGTATAATCTGAGAAGTAGGACTACTCAGTCACATGGTCGTTCTGTTTAATTTGTTGAGAAACCACCTTACTGTTTTCCACAGGTGTTATGACCACCAGACATTTCTACTAGCAACACACAAGAGTTTGAATTTCTCCTCACTTCACCAGCATGCTTAAAAGTTAAAAATGGTTTTTGACTCAGTAGACCCAGAAAAATCCTAAATGGTTGTATAGAATATTCCCTCCCTCGAATACAGAGGTTCTTCAGGTTGGTTGAATTTATTCTTTCCAAAGGCTTGGTTTTCCATTGGTAGCCAATAAAATTTACATTACTTTCCTAGGGTTTCTAATTTAATCTCCATTTCTTATTGGGAATTTTTCTTTATTTGGTAACGAGTACCTTCCACCTGACAGCATTATAAGTTGATCCAGCTCACAAATAATCACATCGAGTTAATCTTTAACCTTCATTAACTCGATGCTCTGGAGGTCTGATGAAAAGGTCTTTTACTTTATGTGGAAGATGTTCCTATAAAGCTAACAGTGAAGTGAATCCTGCTAATTCTCTCTCATTTCCACATTTCCCATGGAGAAAAAGTTTCCGAAAGCCAGCGGAAATCTCTGGTGCGGGAGAGGTCAGTGCCGCAGGTGGCCCACGGTGCGCCGGCTCATGTTCACATTCTCTCCACTTCCTCAGACCACCGCGCAATGTTTCACGCTCGGGATACCCTAAATGTGCAACTCTGAATCTTAAGCTTCCCTGCTCCTAATTTCCTTTTTTCTTTTTCGAGGCAGGGTCTGGCTGTGCAGCAGGCTGGCCTCGAACTTGCGGCTATCCTCCTGCCTCAGTGTGCCGCCACGCCCAGCTCCTCCTAATTTCTGAATGTTCACAAAATATTTCAATTGTTTGGAAAAAAGAAATTTGTACCACTGACAGCTTCGCTAAGAAGTAACAGGGTAGAAATTGGACAAGAAAAAGGCATCTCTATTAGAAAAGAGAAAGGAAAACTGTTTCTGTTCACAGATAGCATGATCTTATGTTGAAATACGAAGGAATTCACTTAAAAACTACTGTAACAAGCCCTGCAAGGTTGCAGCAAACAAGATCAATATGTAAAAACCAAGTGTATTTCTACAGGGTGGCAGTAAGCAATCTGAAAATGGAATTGAAAAAATAATTCCAAGCAGGACACATGTCTTTAGTCTGTTATTTGAGAGGCTGAGGCAGGAGGATGCCTTGAGCCCAGGAGATCAAGGCCGGCCTAAGCAACACAGTAAGTGGCCATCTGGGGTTAAAAAAAAAAAGTACAAACAAATAAAAAGCAATTCTGTTTACAATAGCACCAAAAGGAAGAGAACACTTAGTCCGCAGAGACATGAACTAGATTAGCTGTTCCCAGGGACTGCAGGAAGGGAAGGGGAACAATTGCTAATGGATATGCATTTCTTCTCAGGAGCAAAGAAAATGTCCTAGAATTAGTGCTGACGGTCAGTAACTCTCCACATGCTAAATCCCACCAAATTCTATACTTTACTAAGAATGGATTTGATTTTATGGGAATATCTCAATAAGGCCATTATAATTAATTTCATGTATTAAGTAAAACCTTTCAAAGTAATAAGTTAGACCTGTGTTCCATTTATGATAAAAAGTACACCAAAATATTTGCAACCACAGTCTTTTCTAATAAGAGTGTCTCCATACTGATGGGCATAAACCCAGACACTTTTTTGGGGGTAGACAGGGTCTCATGGTGTAGCCCAAACTGGCCCTGGTGATGCTCTTGCCTCGGCCTCCTGAATGCTGGGATTACAGGCGTGTGGTGCCACGGCCGGCTGGGCATGACACCCCATGTGCGTGGCCCAGACGGGACTCGGCTCTGCCACATGCACACGAGACAGGGTGTCTCTCTACAAGGGTAGTGGACACTTTATTTTTTCCCACCATATCCAGGAAAGGTCAAAGCAGTAAGTTTAAAATAAGACCTAACCACACAAAAGAACATTGCTATTAAACAATAAATAGAAAGGAAGTCCTCATACAAGGTATAAGGATGAACCCGAAAAACAATCAGGCTAAGTCAAAGAGCCAGGTACAGAAAGCCACATACATGATTTCACTTAGATGAAATATGGAGAAGAGACAAGCCATAGAGACAGAGAGCAGGACGGTGGTCAGCTCCTGGGGGCTGGGGCCAGGGATGACTGCAGACAGGTAAAAGGGTTTCTTTCAGTGGGGATGAAAATGTTCTAAAATTAAACTGTGGTAACAGTTGCACAAAACTCTGTGAACATACTACAAACAACTGAACTACATCCTTTTTTTTTCCTCCACTAAGAGATGAGGTCTTTCTATGATGTCCAGGCTGGCCTGGAACCTCTGGGTACCAGTGATCCTCCTGCCTCAGCCTCCTGAGTAGCCCGAACCACAGGTGCCTGCCATTGCACCCAGCTGAACTGTACGCTTTTAATGGCTGGGCTGTATAGCACAAGAAGGGGTTTCCTAAAAGACGATCAAGAGGTGACACACTGAGAGGGACACAGGTTTAAACCAAAATTTAGTTCTTGTGCTAAATCAACTGCTTTTAACAGACAAGTGATATAATCAGAAAATAGATGGCAGGGTAGTTAAAAAGTAGTACTGGATAATGATATGAAATTTCTCAGCCTGGTGGCGCATAACAGGAAATCCCAACACCTAGAAGGCCAGGTGAGAGGGTACCAATTTCGAGCCCAGGTTGGACAACTCAGCACTAGCGTGTCTCACAATGAAAAAACTAAGCAAAACAAAATTCTTTGTAAAAAATCTTACTATAGGTCCTAAAAACACCAGAATCATGATTTAAAGCCATGAAGTTTATAAAAAGCAAGAGCTAGGGTAAACACAATTCTTGGGATTCCAGAAACACAATACTTCAAAATGAAATTCCTAGAGCGGCAGTGAATAGTCACACTGGCCCAGAACAAGCCCCTAGCTCCAAACAGAGGCAGGAGAACTACATGTGTACAAGCTGAAATATTTCTACCACCTTTCTCGAAGCAGAGTGTATAAAGGCCAAGCCCTCTAACACGCCCTTCCCTCCACACCGTGTCACACAGGCCTAGTAAGGATTCCCAAATACTAATTTTATGCGACCTTTTCCAAGCTTAGCTTCCATCTGTGGTCCAGGTCCTGTGAGCTGCCGTGCGGCCCAGCTAGAGCCACCGCAACAGTCACGGGAGTCTGAGGCTCCTGGTGCCGAGTCCCTCAGCCACAATGCGGCAGGCCTGGGTGTCCTCAAGTGGCCCCGTGAACTGCAGAAGGACGGTCGCCACGGCTACGCATACTAAGCGCTGCCAAGGAGTCAACCTGTTATGCAATCCAGACCGTAGGGTAGCTGGCTGTTCACATCTTCCTCGGGAACAGCCCGGCCCAGCCTGGGGACCCGCAGCATGGCCAGACTCCCTTTCCCTCAGTGCCGCCCACCTGTACCCGGAGGGAAGCTGGGTCTGTGCTTCATGTCTGGCTCCTCACTGGCACCTGGTCGCCACGTGTGGACCAGCAAGGGAGCCAAGATGAGCAGCTCGTCTGTACACGGCACGTTTTCAACATATTATACCTCAGCACTCTACAAAACAGGAGCTCTGCTGTAAAAAAATTAAACCAAAATACTTAAAAAAGCAGGCACCTGAAATATACATAATATTGTTCTGGTAAATTTACACTTGATCTTCACCAAGTGATTGTTCTGGTAAATTTAATAGTGAGAGTCTGAATTTAACAACTTGCCCTTTCTTCTTTTTACCAGATGATACTCAGAGGATAAGGGAGAGTATTTATTCTCTAACCGGTTAGCCTGAGACACTGGCGCACAATGATTTGCACACAGTGAGTTTATTTGGAAAATAAACTTCCTGTAAATAAACTCCGTCTGACAAATCTCTTAAAGCAGCACTTTCTGAAAGAGTAAAGCATGTAACAAGCAACTGAGGTATCAACAGATGACCAGGCTTTTATTCTACAAATGTTGGACAGAAACCAAGAAGAGCCCTGCAATGGAAAAGGCCCAGCTCTCGGCCTGCTTGCGGTGTCTGCGCACAGAGCCCTGCCATCCTTCCCACGGCCCGGGCTCGGGGGCCGGCACCATAGACCAGTGCTGGGAGCTCTGCTTTCTAAGCTCAGCCACAGGAAAAGACACGTACTCTCTACACAGGAGAACTGGGTGATATGACAGTTCCTCCTTCGCCTTGGCCACCAAGAAACTCAGTTACAAATCTCGCATTTAAAAAGCACAGAACGCTGGGTGTGATAGTGCACCCATGAGCCCAGCACCCAGGAAGCTGATGCAGGTGGATCACTCTGAGTTTGAGGCCAGGCTAAACTACACAGTGAGACTTGAGGCCTTGGGTCAGTGTGGCTGCGAGCTGCTCTGGGTGAGCCGAGACAAAGGGAGCAGCAGGGCTGGGGAGTTTGCTTTGTCCTGGTCTATACGGCCGCGCTGTCGCACAGGTGGGCAGGAGAGAAGCCCATCGTGCACAGGTGGTGTTTACAGCCACTGGGCTAAGTGTCATCACGGGGTGGCAGGGGTAGGGTGTCTGTCGCTGAGGACTGGGCAGCTCTAGGTTCTGGGAACCTCCTGCAGCAGACACAGCAAAGGCCAGGGAGCAGACCAGGAGCCTCGAGTCTCCACGGCAGCCCAGCCTCCACTCCGGGGCTCTTTTGGTGGCGTTTTTACCTTACTCTTGGCTGCTCCGAATCCTTCTTAGAAATAAGGCGGCCACATATTCCGACATGGCTTTGGGATGCTCTTTCCTTCTAATCTGCACAGGGCTAACAGCAGACCTCAGGGCTGATCCCTTGAGGTTGTTGTGAAAAAGCCAAGAAATATTACTATTTGAAAGTAATCTTTTTAAACCGGGTGTGATGGTGCATGCCTATAATCTCAGCACTCGGGAGGCTGAGACAGGAGGATTGCCTTGAGTTCCAGGTCAGCCTGGGCTACACATAATGTGTTCAAAGCCAGCTAGAACTATACAGCAAGACATTGTCAGAAACAAACAAACAGGTGTCACTTGAGATGCCACTGCAGCCTCAGCTGTGAACAGGCAAAGCTGCAGGGAGGTTTTCTCAGCCATCAAGGATCAGAGCTGTGTCTGTCCTGAGACCAACATCGGCCTCCACAACTCCCAGCTTCTACTTTTCCCATGCCTGTCCCTACCCTCCTAATTGTGGGTCTCCCCCCACTGTACCCCCTCAGTGTTTAATTTAAAAAGTGAATCTCTGGGACTCTCCTGAAGGCCTCCCTTTCCCAAGTGACTCCTGATTCTCTAGTGACACCTGGTTCCCAACAGCCAGGCATGCCCGCCACACTGCTCCGTAAGCTAGGTGCACTGATGCCTTCAGTGTGCGCTTGAGTACATGCCGGTGGATCTCAACATGCTGAGAAATAATCAGGCACTCATCTGGCTTGTCTATGTCAGCACAGAGTGTGGGGTTCTAGGACAGGGCATCTCCACTCAGTGCTTCTTTCCTAACGGTGCCCAGCTGCGTGTCTTCCCAGAGAAATAGCATCTTTCCTGAACACATCTTTCCAAGGGGATGGTTCAGTCCGAGTACCGTGTTGAGTTGAACTAAACTATTATTTACTAAGCATCCCTTTTAAAGTAGGCCCTAAGCTAAAAATCAGACACTGTTTGGTGCTCTCCTGAATTTTGACATTCTGATGTGGTACTAGGGATGGAACTCAGAGGACTCCGTCACTGAGCTATGTCCCCAGCCCTCAAACTTTTAGTTTGAGACAGGATCTCGCTAAGTTGCACAGGCAGGATCCAAACATGTGATTCTCCTGCCTCAGCCTCCCTCATGCTGTGATTACAGGCATATGGTACTGCACCCAGCTGTTCTTCTGAATATTTTTATTTTGCTTTAAACTCAAAGACTGACAGGCTAAACTTAAATTAGGAATACTGAGCCACTTTGTAAGCAAAATGAGATATTTTTCCTATAGTAAAAATAAAATGGGCAGGCAGCCTAGGCTAAAGCAGAAAATTTTTCTATAAATATAAAATTATTTCCACATAAAAAGTAAAAAACACATTTCATTTCCATATTACTTCCTCCAAAAGTGGTCACAATTTTTGTCTTATACAATTTACAAATTTTACTCTACCACTGCTCATTCTCTTTTTAGCCTGCAAAGATTTGAGCAACAGGGACAATTTGATGCAAAAACTCAAACTGCTTTGCAGTTCAGTTTGCTCAGCTGTCCCTGGACGCTAGTCACAGGCACAGCCGGACGCCCCGCCCAGGGCATGAGGCCAGTGCGTAAAGGTGTTGGGAGGAAGCCTCGCTCTTCAGTCGGCTCCCAGCCAGGCAAACAGAACACCCGCGTGGAGGGTACAAGGGGCCCACAGCGGCAGGGGTGTGGGGGACAGGATGGGGCTGAACTTACTTGAGGACCTGCAAGAGCCCGGGGCTCAGGGAGGCTGGCCTCAGCACCCCGGCCCCACTGACAGTCCCCAGGTGAACCTGAGGGTAATAGACGGTCCGCAGAGCCAGCCTCGAGGACTGCAGCCTGGTCTTGATGACTTCCAGTGGACACGTGAAGATAGCACCAACCGTGCCCCCGCACCTGCAAGACAGGACACTGCAGGTCAGTCAGAGACCAATTCTGCAGTGGCAGAGAGCCAACTCTGATTCTCTCCTGACAGAAAGGGACACAGGCGCACTCAGGAACATTCCCACAGAGAGGTTAAAAAAAAAACAGAGGTTAATATTCCAGAGCTAGAGATAACCACGTCCCCACGTGCTTCTGTGTCAGCACAGATGACCCCAGCCCCTGCTTGGTGGTACGGCGCTGTCCTTACATGCGTGCAAAAAGTGGTTTCCTGCCGCTGGATAGCATGCCACTTCTGAGCTCCCCGTCACGCTGCCACAGATGTTCTAGGAAATGCCCCTCTGCACACCAGAGCCAACATTCAGACAATGCTGCTGTCTGGAAAGCCCGTGCTTGCAGCATAGCCCTGTATTAGAGTCTAACTGGGACTGCGCTGAAAGACCAAAGCTATTGCCACCATGAAGCCCTGTTTCCTCACACAGCAAACAGCTCGCCCTGGGCATCAGCTTCCTTGGTGCTGTCTCGCTACCCTTCACAACGTGTGGGCAAATCCACAATCTTACTAAACATTTTCTTCAAGACAACTCATTTATTTATCCTAAAAGACCTACTTCCATCTGCTATTTCACAACACTATCCATGAAATCACATTTGACAGTTAGCAACAAAGAACTGTGGCACATACTGCACCATCTAACAGTCTGCATCGCCAGGGATGCAATGGGAAAACACAGCACCACAGCGAGGCGGGTTTGCGAGGCCAGGCCCCCTGGGGTCTTGCTCATCTCTGCATCCCTGGCAGCAGGACGAACATCCTCGCTCAGCCAAAGGTCACTCACCTGAGACCTCCCAGAGGATGGCTGTCACGGCGTCTAAACGTGTGGAAAGAAGCACTTGCTCTTGACCTATCACCTGCTGTCTCGTGCCACACCAGAGCCCTTGAAGGGGCTGTGCCTTCATCCGTCCGTCCGTCCACCTGTCCGTCCATTCCCCACTTAGTGAGACCAGCGCCTGCCATACACATGAGTTCATGACATGACCCCATAGTGCCAGCTCTAGCCAGGAAAGGGAGGAACAGGAAGCAGCAGGCTGGCACTGCAGGCGGAACATTTATTTCTGCTGCCCCACTCCACTGGATGTCAGTGTTGGAAATCTGGAGGCAAACCCAGCACCTCCCACAGGCTCTGAGGTAACAAGTGAATTAAAATCTCCATGCAGAACTTAGAAGGAGACCCTGGAGCTCCACAGAGCAAGCAGCAGCGTCAGGCTGAGCCCTGGAAGTGAGGTGCTCAGCAATAGCACCCCAAATGCCCGGAGCCGAACCCAGCTCTCCAGCAGTCCTGAGGTGGGTCCCCAGTCAGGCCCAACGTGCGAGGGGTCTGCACAGTAGAACACAGGCAGGGGCGAGAGAGGGGAAAATCAGCTTTAAAATCATGGATATATCCCAAATCAGGCTGTTTATCTACTAGACAATGTTTTTTAAACTGTTAGCCAAAGCCCATCAATCACAAAAGCAATTCAGGAAGTTAAAATCAGAACTGGAAGGGAAGAAGGCCGGGGGAAGCTGGGTCTTAAGCAGGTCAGAAAGTCCTTCCCCCACCTGATTGTTAACTGGTCGCTAAATGAGAAATTGTATAGAGCATATACATCCCAATACTCAGAACAAAGAAATGGTCCAAGGAAACTCCAACTTGATGACCTTGCTTTGTCTGCATAACTCTCACATGCAGTACTGTAATGTGTAACATAAAACTACAGTACTGACCTGTACAGTCAGCAAAAATTACAGCACTGTATAAGGAAGATGTACCGTACAAAAAAGACATTGAGGCTCTACAAACAAGGTATACAGAACTGTACAAAAAAGAAAGGTTGTAAGTCCAAGCAGTGGGTGGTAAGTCTGAACAGCGCACCTCAGTCGCAAGTCCAATCATTGAACAGGTGCAGAGTACCGTTAAATGAAGACTAACTGTACTTTTTCAAAGACTCAAAGTGACTCAGTGTTCAAACCAAAACCCAAATCTGGACGCTCTGTGTGTCTCAAAGCCTGTTATTTCCACCATCCCAAGAGGTCCCCATTTGGAGTGTTACAGAGAGACAGCAATTACCATATACAGAGAGCTATACACTGTTTAGTTTGTTATGTTAACGCTCTAAGAATGGGCCACCCGTTGCTATCAAGGTCTTTCAAACTCCAGGAGGAAATCTGTAACCAAGAAGAAGCTGGGAGCCTCACTTGACACTGGTGGGCGGGATCTCACTAAACAGCAGAATGCATAGAAAGAAAACAGAACATAATCAGGGCCTGTTTTAAAAAAGAGTCAAAGGAACTAACTTTCTAACCCATGTCTATTTACACATAATAAAATACTCTTATCTATTATAATACTAACCACCTGCTTTAAAAATATAATGCTAAACCAGGTATAGTGGTGCACACCTGTAATCCCAGCACTCCAGGAGGCTGAGACAGGAGAATGGCATGTTTGAGCCCAGCCTGGGCAACTTAGTGAGGCTGCGTCAAAAAATAAATAAATAAAAAATAAAACCAAAAAAGAACGGGAATGTATCTCTGCATGAAGGCCTGGATGTGACCCCCAGGACCGAGGCGGGGGGGACACATGTATCAGCTCCAGGTCAACTCCCCGGAACCCTTTCATCAGCAAGTCAACAAGTTCAAAGCCAGCACAGCTCAACCACCTTGCTCCATCCCCAAGTCAGCTGCACGCATCACTTGGACCAAATATCATCCCAATCGATGCCATCGATCAGATGATGACTGGCAAGAACCTGTCAACAAAGCCGTCCTACTGACAGCGAGCAGCTTCTCTGAGAGCGGCATGTCATGGTCACCACGCTGGAAAGGGCAACTAGGGCAGGAGGAGGCGCGGCTGAGGAGGGCGGGCTTCTGGGCCACCTCCCCTGGTGAACAGGGTACGGCAAGGTGCCTCGCCTCAGGATGGGAGGATGTGACCGACAGGAGAGCAAACAACAGAGCCTGGCAATGCTGCCACTCCACACAGCAGCGTGAGGAGTAGGGTTCAAATTGAGTTGTGCTCACCAGGCAAGCCCCTCCTTACCTGCTAGAAGAAAGTCCTTGGATGTGAAATGCCCTAAGGATATGTCTAAGTCATTAGGCTGTGCCAAACACCTAGTCACTAAACACACTTAATTAGAAAACCTAGTTCTTCTATTAAATGAACATTTCCAAGCCAATCATGGTGGCACACACCTGTCATCCCAGCACCTGGGAGGCTGAGGTGGGAGGATTGCTGTGAGTTCGAGGCCAGCCTGAACTATATACGAGACCATGTCCCAAAACAAAAACAAACACACACACACACACACACACACACACACACACACACACACACACATTTCAGTCTGACAACTTATGAATCAAAATGCGGAAGACATTCATTGTCCTGATGGGACAATATGCAGATGAAATACTGACTCATCTACCTTGGCCTTCCAGAGGTTTTTAAAACTCTTTAATCATAAGGGTAGGGCGGAGCTCAGGGGTAGAGGACATGCTTAGCCTGTGTGAGCCTCTGGGTTCAACCCTGGCTGCCACACACAAATTAATCATAAATAACTTCCCACAGGCTCCTCAACACTGAGCCAGCGGGCCCACCGGTCTCCCCCATAACCGCCAGGAGCCAGCAAGACCAGCTTGAGGTCGGCAGTCACCGTGTCCCGCCCCTGGGCCCTTTGACCCTGCACTGTTCCTGCCCCACCTGGCCCCAGAGAAGCTTCCAGTCTCTCTCAGCCTGATGATCTGCACCCCAGACCTGGAAGGGCCAGTGGACAATGACAGTAAGACCCTCTGAGCACACCAGGACCCAGCAGTGACAGATACGGCTTTTCTTCCTGCATATGCAGTCAGGGTGGAGTGGTTACAGGTCACCTGAGTGCACGGTGGCCAATCCTGTCATACATCCACTTTCCTGGTGACACAGTGCTAGCATCACAGAGCCGGGAAATTGACTCATCTGACTGGACAGCAATATTCTACCCCATAAGCTTCAAAGTGGGGGCAACCTCCATGCAGTGCTCATGAAAATCCACTGATGCACACAGAGGAAACATTACAGAGAAATAAAGTTCTGCTTCATTTATAATCTCCACCAGGGAACCAGACACTTCACGTCTTTTATGTTTGGAGACAGGGTTTTGCTATGTAGCCCAGCTGGCCTGGAACTCTTTGTGATCCTCCTGCCTCAGCCCCCAAGTGCTGAGATTACAGGCCTATGCCCCCACATCCTGTGGCATGCCATGTTTTACATGGATAACATGAACAGGGTGATATAATTATACATGGAGAGACACACAAACATTTTAGTAACAGGGCTGTGTGATTATAACTTGACAATTCTAGAGGAGTGGTTCATGCTGGGCACTCTGCCCCTTGCCCAGTGACACCCTGCAGTTTCTGAAGAAGTTTCTAGCTACTGAAGTGGGGCAGGGGCCATAACCAGCATCTCGTGAGTAGAGGCAGGAATGATGAAGCAGCCTGCGCCACAGCATAGCTCTCCCCCACACCTTTCAGGGCCACAAAGTGGACAACACATCAGAGTAACTGTGGGGTGCCCATCTGCTCCCCTCACTCTTAAAGCAAATCCCAGTCTCCTAGGCCATCCAATGTGGCTGGGAGTGAGCCCAGGTCTAGTTTCCGTTTTGATCCACTTAAGCCTGTCCGCAGAGGGCCAGCCACCGTGCCACGGTGTCTGTTCAGAGAAGGGTGTGTGACCCATCCCCAGACTCAGCCCTTGGGAGCAGGGACTGGTTTGGAGGTGAGTGTGCGTCCAACCTGGTTCACTCTGAGTGAAACCCAAGATCTGCTTGGTGAAGGGACAGACACAGGAGCTGCTGGAAACCACTGCATGCCAGGCAGGGACAAGAGCCAGTGTGCAGCAACGTCACCGGAGGTAGAGCAGTCAAAGACATGTCCCACAGGGACACTGGTGAGCCATTCGGACAAGCTCTCCTCCTGATGCCTGTTCTGGCCTAGAGTGAATGTGACAACCTCAAGGGCTCCTGAAAAAGCCCAGTTAAAAAATGTACCCCTCTGCTTTTCAAGAAAGCACTTCGTGTCTTACTATTATAAATAATCTCCAAAGTGTGCTCAGTACTCAGATTTGTAGCAGGGTATGTTTCTAACAGCCATGAGGAAACTTTCAGGATATTAATTTAACTCACACTGGGGTGAGCCCACGCTAGTTACTGCTGCCAAAGTCCAGGGAAAACTCACCACCTTGCCTGGGAACAAACCGCCACAGGGCAGAGGAGAGCAGCAGAGAGGCTGTGGGGGGTAACAGAAACACCCCCCACGAACCTATTTTTTTTCCCATGCCCCCCCCCACAAAACTATTAACTAGATTTGTTTCTGTACTGTTTCCCTTTTATATAAAAATACGCTGCCCATTTCTCTACCTTCTCTCATTCTTCCTTCCAGAATCAGAGCCTTGTGTGTGTTACCCAAAGGCTTACTTAACCTTTACCTTTCCACACCCACGCAGCACTTGGGGGATTTCTCCCTGTGGAGGCGGCCCTTGTCCTGCAGTTCACTGCAGAGCAATGGCACCCATTATTACTAAAATGCACACACTGGGCTAGATTTTTCAAGAAAACCTGTTTCCTGTGCATAGGCTCACATTAGGCCCCAATATCAAGGCTGATGCTCTTTAGTGTAAGAGCCACTGCCCCCCTGATTTCCATGTGCACAGCTCGCACCTATGTACAAAACGGGCTCCACCAACGTGATACTGCCAGGCACCCACAATCTTCCCAATCTGCCAGTTATTTTTCCTTTTCATCTGTTCCTTCTGTAGTTCCTACTTGAAAAACAACTACTTTTCTACATACACTATTAATTTTCTGGGAAGTCTTATTTCAATACTAGGCATGAGATTTTGATGACACAAATACCATATTCATTCAAAATGTAATAGTTTTTGGTGTAGCTAGTTCTTCAGAAGCTATTTTCTGTATTTCACTCCATTTGGAAAGAAAATTTCTTTCTTATTTTTTGGGTGCTGGAGATCAAACTCAGGGCTTTGTGCTTGCTAGGCAAGCGCTCTACCACTTGAGCTAAATCCTCAGCCCCTTGGAGAGAAAATTTAAAATAGCACCACAAAGGAGTAAGTATTTTCTGAACCCTGAGGCCCGTCTTATCCGGCACAAGTAGACAAATACAAATTAACATTACCTTAGGCCAGCATGGTTTTAGCAAATATTTTTTTTTTTTTGGTACCGGTGATCAAACTCAGGGCCTTGTGCGTGCTAGGCAAGCACTTTCTAACCACTGAGCTAAATCCCAGCCCCGGCTTCAGCAAATCTTAGTAAGGAACCAAATCTGTAATTCACAAATAATGGAAGTACTGCTTCTCTTTACCTAGGACAGCTTAGCAACTATTTTGGGGGGTGCTGGAGATTAAACTCAGGGCCTTGCACTTGCGAGGCAGGCGTGCTACCACTGAGCTAAATCCCCCACCATGTCAACATTTTTTAATCACTATTTTTTTCTGGTGAGGGATGCTTATCTGGGACAACACAGACCACAGTACCCTATACCCCTGGAAAAACGAGTAAGACCTTTACTCACTTAATCACTTAATACCTTGGGATAGTCCAGTGAAGAAAACCCACATAGTTCCTACCCTCCTAAAGCTTCCATTCTGTTGGGGATTTCCTACCCAAATACCATAGAATTTAAAAAAAATGTTTGTAACATATATAATACACTGGATGAAATAAGAGTCAATTTATATTCATAGCAGTACGTACAAGTGGGCATATCTAGCACTACAAATTATATACACTCTATATTTACCAAAATTTCTTTAAGCATTTCAAGTAAGTCTTGCACCTCTTTCATATTGTTCCCCTAGAAAACAGAGCACCTTGGACCCTTCTGTACTCCCTAAAGTCTCCATGTAACTCCTGGCTGCTACAGATTACATTGTGGGGACAAGCACAGAACCAGGACATAGCTGGTAAGAGCCAACCACTCTGGGGGAAGTACTGAATTCTGAACCTGTCTGTGGATTCCACACTTAGACCTTGAAGATAAACCATATTCCCATTTAAATACATTTTAATGGCTGCAGAACCATATTTGATGACAAAACAAAACTCGTGCCCAAAGCATTTAGTCCAGGTTGTCAACATCTAAATCTACCTCAGCTCAGTCCAGCTATTTCAAGGACTGAGCTGAGCAAATCTCCTAATCACCACCTCAGGACTGCGCTGTAGGTGAAGGACATCAATAACACTAGGACAAGCAGAATCTCCATCTTTTTTCTCTTTTGCAGTGCTAGGAATCAAGCCCAGGGCCTTGCACCTACTGGGCAAGTGCTCTATGACTGAGCTGCACCTTCCAGCTCCCAAGTCTTCTGAAGGCAAAGCAGGGCCATTTCAGAGCATTTCAGTGTCTGTCTGTCTCTGTCTCTATCTCTTTCCCTTTTTTCGAGACAAGATCTCACTATGTAGCCCAGGCTGGCCTCAAACTCACAGTGATCCTCCTGCCTCAGCCTCCTAAGTGCCTGGATTACAGGTGTGTGCCAGCATGCTTGGATCTTCAGTTTTTCTTGATGAGATGGTTCAAGAAGCAGAAAAGGAAGGATAGGTCTTACACTTTTGTCTTTTGACAAAACTACCCAGATACGTGAAGAAAACAGAAACCCAAGCAGGACCAAACACCATCAAGTGAAGGGTGCTGACTCATGCAGAAAGTGAACACTCTAAGAGAGACTTTGGGACTGAGCCGGGACCCAGCAACTGCACTTCTACTGGCTACCCAGGGGAAATAAGGAACAGGCACAGCTAAGGGTATCCACTTATTTACGGTGACAGAAAACAGCAATGCTAGGATAGACCACAGGAAATGTCATCAGATTCAGTAAGGCAGCCCACTGTAAAGAGCTCTGGTCACTGGGCTTAGGCCACGTCTACCTTCTCTCAGCCCGGCATTGGACAGGACTAAACAAAGGCAGATCAAACGACAAACTTCACTCAGAGATAACACTACCACATGGCCACTAAAACTCAACACATCACTAAAAAGAAAGTAATTTAAACTGGGCATAGTGGCATGTATAACCCCTGTACTCCTGAGGCAGGAGGATCAAGGCTGGCCTTGACAGTGTGAGACCCTGTCTCAAGAGACCAAGAGCGAGCCAGGTGTGGAGGCGCATGTCTGTAATCCCAGTACTTGGAAGACTGAGGCAGGAGGATCGCCATGACTTGATGACCCACTTGGGCTCAAGGCCAGCCTGAATTACAGAGCAAGACCATGTCTCAAAATAAAACCAAAAAACTGGAAAAAAAAAACACAAAAAAGAAAATAAAGAATATAGGCCTATTTTAAAATGAATATGAAATTAATTTACACATATACATGCATAGAACCTTTACTAAGGTTTCTAAATGTTGGTTTGTGAGTGGTAGGAGTAGTTTCTCCTTTGGAAAGAATCCCAGAAATTGTCTTAAAAAAAAAAATCAAAGAAATTTAAAAAGACTGGCTTGTTTTGGTACAGCTCTTATTTCTCCAGGTTCTAAAATTAATTTTCACCTATTCATAAGCCATTCACACCTGATAAAAATATTTGTTCAATATTAGTGATCATTTTAACTCGTTTGGTAATATAGCTTCCAATGGCCATGGAATAAACAGGAGAAATGTGACAGTTTTTAAAATCAAGGGCTCTGGCTTCTTTTCAAAAGTCTTCTCAAATGAACTGAACTTAGTTCTCTGGAAAGACGCCAGATAAACAACAGAGGAAACTGGTTACTTAAGCAGTATGTACTCCACTGGATCAGGCTGGAGTTGCCTGTGTTTAACTTCATACTATAACCGATCTGTATTTAGCATCCTTCATGTTCTACCCTAAAGAGGCCAAAGTAAAATATTTTTCTTTTTGTTGAGACAGGGTCTCACTACATAGTTTAGGTTGGCCTTGAACTCACAATGTAGCCAGGTTGGCCTCCAACTCTACAGATCTTCCTGCTTCGGCCTCTCTTTTTTTTTTTTTTTTCCCCTGGTTGAGACAGGATCTCACTATGCAGTTCAGGTTGCCCTTGAACTCACTATGTAGCTGAAGCTGGCCTCCAACTTGTAGTGATCCTCCTGCCTCTGCTTCCCAAGTGCTAGGATGACAGGTGTGCACCATCACGCCAAGCTTGCCTCAATCTCTTGAGTGTTGAGATTACAGGCCTGTGCCACCATGCCTGGCTTCAAACTAAAATATTTTAATCTATTAGAATGCATCAAAATCAATTTAGTACCTCTGAAAACATCCTTTTCAAAGGTTTATTTTCTGTCTTGAATATCTGCAAGCACAGTAATCCCAATTGCTGCTAATGAAGGAACTGGAGCTGCTCCACTACAATGGCTTTGGGAGCTACCTACATCTTAATCACTGTTTTCCTCAGTCAAGGAAAAGGGCTGCTCTGGGAGGAAACTCGCAGCCAGAGGGCACTAGGAAGGGCAGGCCAGGACAACCATAACACCAGGGCCACAGTGAGTTTCAACGCAGGCTATTCAAGGACAAATTTTACAAGACCACCTCACTAAAACCAGTAAGTCAAAATTTACTGGCCATAAATTCATTTACAAAATTCTCCTTGGCTCTAAAATTGTGTGAAACTTTAAAAAATACACCCAACTTGTTTAAAACTCCCAGGAATGACACATTTATATCGTGTCTTAATTTGAGAATGGTTGCCCAGAGAGTTACTCTTTGAAGAAGTATCAATGGAGACAAGGAGGGAAGGAAGGATGGAGAGGGAATGGCAGAGAAGAGATGCACGAGAAGTGAGAAGTTCTTCCTTAGCAGTTGCTTGCCTGGAGAAAGAAAGGAAGCTGGTGACTGCCTACTGCAACAGTACCAAGATCTCAGAAACATTTCCATAACAGCCGTCTTCGCAGCTAAGTTTCTCCACCACACTATGACTAGTTTGTCATATGGAATAAATACACCTAGGTAGTTGCAACCAAAACGCTCAAGACTCAAGATGACCACGCGGGATAAATTCTGTCTTATGCAAAATGTCTTATACTCTAAAAAACGGTTATGCCAGTCCTGTGAGGGCCTCGAAAACAAACAAACATCTGGAAGACACCCAAAAGATGCAATGCCATGGCTGTGATAAAAGAGAAAAAATTACCAATACTCATCACTTACCCTCCTATTTTGCGGGGGTGGGGTGGGATCAACTAGCTCCTTTCCTGATCCCCTCCACTTAACCTCCCCCAAACGCACAAACCTGAAGGTGCTCGGCACAAAACAGCACACACCCCCTTCCCGACCTCGGAACCACCAGGTCCCCCTCTGCTCCCTCCCACGTGTTGGCGGCCAGCGTCCCAGTTCTCCAGCACCTTCCAGGCCCTCGCTGAGATGACACCTGCAGCCGGGCCCGGGGGCCCAGGCCCTGGACAGCCCCCGGGAGGGACCCATATGGGTGGCCACGGAGGCCAGCCGGGACCCTCGCCCGGCCACCGTGGCCAAAGGAGAGGCGCGGGGCCGTGGGGGCGGGGAGGGCAAGCTCGACCCCCCAGCCGGCCCGGCCGCCCGAACGTCCTCCAGGGCCCTGGGCGGGGACCGCGGGGGCCTCACCCGCCAGCGAAGAGGTGAAGCAGCGTGTTCTCCTTCTGCTGGCTGCTGGTCGCCATAGCGCCGAGGTCCGCCGGCGCCACCGTTCGAGAGAAGTGAGAGGCCTCTGGGTCCGTTCGCCCCGCGGTCGTCAGGCAGCCGCCGGCTCCTCCATGCGCGCGCGGGCCCGGCGCCCGGCTCCCTCCGCGGCGTGGCCGGCGGCGCCTCACCGGCCTCTGCGGCGCGAGAGCGGCCGCCAGCGGGATCCCGGCGCGCGGCCGTCACGTGGCGGGGGCTAGTCCGTGACGTCACGCGGCAGCGCGGGCGGGAGGCGGGGCGCGTCGGGGGGTGTGGGCCCGGCTCCCGCGCGCCCATTGGGCGGAGAGCGGATGTGGGCGGGACGGCCGCGCGCTGGTGGGCGGGGAGGGCCGGCCAGTGAGTGGAGGGAGAGAAAACCGGCGGAGGCTGACGGGTCCGGGTTTTAAGAGCAGGAGATCGCGCTTGGTAAAGCATGCCCGGGCCGCAGGCCTCGCCTTTGTAATTTCACTTTGCGGTACTTAGATGTGCAAAAAAGTATGCAAATTACACGTTACACCTCACACCTCTGTAGTCATTACCGAATTAAAGGGTAAAAAACCAAAAATCAAGGGAAAACTCTTGATCTAAACAGCCTAACGCCCCAGTGTGCCCCTAGAATCATTTTGTGTGTTTTTGATCTTTTTATCAACAGTACCGTATGCTACATTTTGCAATGTGCTTTCTGAACTTTTCGTGTTGTCCTGGGTCACTGTGGCCTTCGGCCTGGCATCTTCTTACCTCTGCTTTTCCCCCCAGTGGTCCATCACGTGACCGCCGAATTTCCTGCCGTGGACTTTTGCAGTCACTTCGTTGTTTTATTTAAATTATCCTTCCCCCTCTGGGAGGTGGGCGTCAGGAGGGCAGGGACTTTGTTCTTGTGTTGTTCCTGACCTGGTACCTGCTGAGCCTGGTAATGCCCAAGGGACTAACGAATAAATGTCCCAACCTGAACGGATCCTCCCCTCCCCCAAACCTGCTCAGCTCTCCTATTTCCTGTTCAGGTAGTGACTCCTCCATCAGCACTGAAACAAATGTCAGAAAATGTCCTGTTCTCCCTCTGTCTCTCTCTCCTGTGTCGACAGCCCACGCCTCTCCGGATCCACCCTTTCCCTGTGTTCCCTCCAGGACTGCTAGGGGTTTCAGATCTTCATTCTCTCGTACTTTGTAGCCAAAATCTTCCTGCGCTTGTAGGCCAGCCCTTTAGTCAGTAACCCCACTTCGGTCTCCCTCCAGAGGTGCTGGATAGACAACAAACACGACAGCCCTTTGTCTTGCATCTCCCAGAGCTGCTGAAAGCAGCCCCGTGACCCGACTGAGCTGCTAGATGGCCGGTGTGTAAACAGCTGAATCACAGGAGGATTGTGAGCAAACATGAGTGTTAGGGACCCAATCTGGTTTTGATTGCAGGGACTCTGTAGAAACAACTTCTGGGTGCAGTCATCCAAAACACAAATACAGTGATTGCTCTAATTAAAGCCATTGCTCCCAGGCCTACAAAGAGGAGACACCATAGTAGTGCTCCACATATATGGAAAAAAGAAGGAAGGAAGCAAGGAAGGATGGAAAAAAGGTGAATTTTTATGTTTCCTGGATCTATCAAACCCCCTGCTTTAGTTGCTTAGGAAGCCAGGGTTCATCTTAGCTGAGATCTACTAGGCAGCAGCAAGGGTGCCAAAGCAGGTAATTCCAGGCTGCTGACCAGGAGGGACTGCTCTCCCACGGGCAGGATTTGGAACTGGAGGAGAAGCCGTCCTTGGAGCACAACTTACTGGGCCGGAGTTTGAGGCTGGGAGCCAGGCTCTCACCTGTGGGGCAGCACCGGCCTCCTGCCTTCTCTTCCCCAAGACGTCAGTCTAGTGCAAGCCTGACACCTAAGTGGGCATCCTGACTTCCTTGTGAGCAAGACTGCTGCCTTCCTGTCAGTTTTCCCCGTGGTCTTTTATATGTGTTTTATCTCACTGGATCGCACCATCTTGGCAGCCCTGTTGTCTTCCTTCCCTTTTTATGGATAAGCACAATAGACTCGCTCAAGGCCACACAGCTAGTCAGTGGCTGATGCCACGATCTGCCACCTCTCTGTGCCTTTGAGCATGCTGTTTGTGTTCCTAGTGTCCCTGTCCTCGGCCGGCCGAACTCCCTCTGGACTTCGTGGGCCTCCTCCTCCTTGCTATAATTCTAGCGACATCCCTATCTCACCCAGGGACACTGAGTCCTTCTCGCTCCCATTCCCCCACAACTCAGTGGAGGGACTGTGAGGGTGGCCCCTGTCCTTTGTAGCCACACCAGACCACGCCCCCGCGAGTTGCAGTACCGTTCACTGCCTGGTGTATGTGTGAGACAGTCAGGAATTTAGCAGCTTTTGCTAAAAAGCACTAACTCTTCACTTGGGCCTGCAGACGCCCCATGGGTGACTAAGTGCAGGACAAAGCTTGGCATCTTTGCTGTCACAGTGTCTTCTTTATTACTTTAAACTTCGGGTCTGATCGCTGTTCGGCTCTGCATTCTGCATGCTAATCACTTAAGGAGTGTCTGTCTAAAGACTGGAAATACGAGGTTTATTGCAGGGTGTTGGGAGGCTGAGGCAGAAGGATCACTTCAAGTTCAAGGCCAGCCTGAACTACGTAGCAAGACCCTGTCAAAACAAAACAAAACAAAACCCCCAAATTTGAGGTTTATTAATCTTAATTTGATCTAACCTATCTCATTGCCCTTAAGACTGAAGACACCAAGATAAGAACAACTGAGCCAGTCATGATAGCTGAGGGCGACAGTGATTCATCACACCTGGCTTGAATGTGAAAAAGTAAAAAATCCTATTTACCACAGCATCTTAAAGAAAAAGAAAGAAGAAAGGAAGAAGACATGAAAGAGTACGTGATTCTATTTATATGAAGTTTTAGAAAAGGCAAAACTAATCTATAGTGACTGAGGACAGATCAGTGGCTGCCATCTCAGTCATTCTTCCTGTTATCAAGACACAATACCCTGCACCACACCCGACCTTGCAGAGGATTATTTGGGCTCACCATTTGGGCCATAGTGGTGGGATCCAAGGCAGAAGAGCCTGGCAGAGCGAAGGGCTTTTTCTCAGTGGAGAAAAGTGGCTCACATCATGGCGGCCAGGAAGCCTAGAGGGAAGGGAGGAACCAGGGAGGTGCTGTGTCCTCCCGGGCCATGCCCCCACAGTCCCCCTCTTCTCACAGCGTCAGCCACATCCTGCGGAATCCAACCACTATCCACAAGCCCTGCCTCTGAGCGCACCAGGCTTTGGGGGGCATTGAGACCCCAAACACAACAGATTCCTGGGGGAGGCCTGGGGTGGCATAGGAAAGGGATCTCCTGCAGAGGCTGACGGAAACTCAGGGTGATGAAAGTGTTCTACATTCTGATGGAGGTGCGTGCATATCATAGGAATGAAACTTACTACAAGTTCCACTTACACTCCGTGGGGTGGTGCACGCCTGTATTCCCCGCCCTCGGGAGGCTGAAGCAGGAGGATCTCCCCGAGTTTGAGGTCAGCCTGGGTTACATAGTGAGTTCAAAGCCAGTCTGAACTACATAATGGGGCCCTGTATGAAAAATAAACAAAAAAGGGTTGGAGATTTAGCTCAGTGGTAGAGCACTTGCCTAGCAAGTGCAAGGCCCTGAGTTCGATCCCCAGCAACCACCCCCCACCAAAAAAGAGAGGGGTATAGACAAAAATAAACATAAAGGGGCAGGGGATTTAGCTCAAGTGATAGAGTGCTTGCCTAGCAAGTGCAAGGCCCTGAGTTCGATTCCCAGCACACACACAAAAAAACAAAAACAGAAAAAAATCAAATAAATAAATAAACGTTCTACTTAAGATGGTGCATTTTATGTAAATTATATGTCAATACAGTTTGATCCAGTGGAAAATGTAAGGCAGACTATATAGGTCATGGGTTCAATCTCTAGCACCAAAAAAAGAACAACAACAAAAACCCAACCAACTTATTTATTCATTTATTTATTTTGAGACAGGGTCTCACTATGTAGTTCAGGCCAGCCTTAAACTCACAGTGGCCTCAACCTCCTGAGTGCTGGGATTACAGGTGTGTAACACCACCATTTATCTGAGCCACTGTCGAGTTCAGAGGTGAGGAGATACAGCGTTGCACATAGACCCAACCCATTAGGTGTCCTGGGTCCCGACCTGGGTGCTTCCACCTGGTGCTGGGCTTGAACCCAGGGCCTGACAAGTGCTACCCAAGTGCTGTCCACCAAACTACACCTCCAGGCCCTCCTAGCCAGGTCTGAAGGTGCTGTGGGCTCCTTCCGCCCTGTGCAGGCTCCTTCTTGTTCTCTCCTTTGGCTGCTGGCTGTCAAACCTCTAATTGCTGCTTTAATCCTTGTGTTTTTTGCAAAACTTGCTGGCTATGGGAAAAAACCAAACAAACAAACCCACCTCACTAAGGGTGTGGGTTGTCATTTCTTTTTAGGAAATCGGAAGGAGCATTTCAATTTTGCAGATAGCCAAAGGCTGGGGCAGGGCCTGTTTCTCCCCTGGGACCTCTCAGGTAGCCTCACTTAGAGCAGAATGAGAAGAAGCAACCTGTGTGGTAATCTCAGCACTGGGGAGGCTGAGGCAGGAGGATCACTAGAAGTTCAAGGCCAGTCTAAACTACATGGCGAGACCCTGCCTCAAAAAAACAAAACAAAATGGAATGAGAAGTGGGAAGGCCTGCTTCTGCCCAGGGCAGCAGGGGCAGGCAGCGTGATGTGGGGCTGAGGACAAATGCCCAGCAGCCCCTGTGTGCCCTCTTCACTCCTCCATGGCAGGCCCCGGTGTCCTGAAGGTCCTACTGAGCCTGTGGAAGCCAGGCCTGCTCACTGATGAGCCCCAAGGCCTGCGGCTCCTGCAAGAGAAGCCAGGGCCCATGAGCCTGCGCACTTGCCAGGCTGGAACGGGCTCTTTGTCCCTGAGGGGCAGCAAGCACAGAGCTTTGCACGGAACTGCCAAGTTACTTCATCTCTCTGTGCCTTGGTTTCCTCACCTGTATGACAAAGCTGGGCGCTACTCCTGCACCAGGCATGCACTCGACCATCCAGGTAAGGGTCCCAAGCAGAAGTGCAGGTCAGATGGATTCTCCTGAATAGCTATTTTCATCCATTGAAAGTGTGGGAAACAGTAAGTTCCACCTTTTGTATCAAACAGAAGTGACTCCATTTCAGACTGTAGCCCATCCTAGACAGCCCTTTCCAAAAACACTAATGCCTGCTCAGTTCCAATCCTGGGAACGCAGCTACGAACCAAAGATAACTTATCGGGGACCATGGATTTCTGTTCTCCACCTCCTCTCTGCTCTGCTCTCTCCTCCCCTCAGCAACCCCTCAGATTCCCCTTGCACTTTCTGAGTTAACCAATCGGGATGGATCGTGAACCTCCAAACCAGCCAATGGGAAAGAGGTCAGCTGCTCCTCCTGCATTAGGAGGGAAAGGGGGGAACCCTCCTGCATTAGGAGGGAAAGGGGGAACTCTTCTTTGTCCTGTGCACCTGCTACCTCATTGCTGGGTGTGCTTGCACCACTTTTGCAAAAGTAAAAGCCTTGTGATGTCTTGATGTCTGAGCATCAGAGCCTGGGAGCTCATTTCCAGCAAAAGGCACAAGACCTCTTTTTTCCAACACAAAAGAGTAGGGCTGCCAAGCATGATGGCCCACACCTGTAATCCCAGCACTTGGGAGGCTGAGGCAGGAAGAGCAGCATGAGTTTGAGGCCAGCTGGGCTACCTAGTGAGTTCCACGCCAGGCTGAACCACACAGCAAGACCCTGTCTCAACAAAACAAAACAAAGCTAAACTAAACAAAAACCCCCATCCTGTCAAGAGCCTCATGTCAGGTAAGGTCAGTGGTTGCCACCAAATAAATGCTGCCAAGGAGTCAGTCAGCCTTCCGTTTCCAGGGCTTTGGAGTCCGACCGTCGTGGATGAAGGACTGTGGCTCTGTGTTCTGTTTCATCCTCCCGACAACCCCAGGATGAGAATATTCTCAAAGGTTGCCAGACTCAGTACACACCTGAGCTCACAGAGCTGATGACTAGTTTACCAGCCAGCGTATCTGTTCCTTCAGCCCAACCCCAGGCCAGTGCTTCATGCATACGATCCCATTTGGGGCTCCTACCCAGCCATGTCCTCTTATTATTCCCATTTCACAGAGGAGCAAACTGAGTTTAAGAGAGGTGAAATCACTTGCCCAGAGTCACTATTTGGACGCAACTACCCCTGCATGCAGTGTGGGCATTCTTAACTCCAAACTGGGTGAGGAGAAGCCACCTATCCTAGAGTTAGGCCAGAGTGGGTTCAAATGCCAGGACCTTCCCTACACATCTGTTTCCCCAGCTGTAAAGAAGAGATGGATAATAGCAGCACCCGCCTCCCAGGGTCGGGGTGAGGATTCCCTGAAATAATAGTGCCTTGATCAGAGAAAGTACTCAATTAACATAAGCCCCAGAGTGGTCACCACATTTTTGATTCACCTTGTAAAGACACAAGAAAGAGAACTTCCAGACCTGGTTCAGCAAGCAGCAAAAACAATGGGGTAAGTGTGTTCAAAGTGTGTGTGGGGGCGTTTGAGAGAGACCAATGGCAAGGTGTCTTTTCCTGTAATCCATTGTTTTTCATTTAGACACTCACTGTAGTCTTTGATCACCCCTTGTCTGTGGCCCTCTCACAAGATGTCAGCTCAGGGCCCCACCCAGCCTCGTCATTTGGATCAACTCCTCCTAGATCACCCGGCAGACATTCCTCTTCCCTTTGGCCAATGCTGTGACCCCGTGCTCCACCCCCACCCTTTCTTGTCTGTACCATCTAAACACTCTCAGCCCTGGGCCTGACTCCAATCTTCTGCCAACTGACTTTTGGTCTAGATGGCAGCCATTCAAAGCCAACTCGAGTCACCTCGCAGTGGCTTCTCTTTGCCCTTGGATAAAGTGGCAATCCCCAGCCTTCCCTCACTGGGGCCTGCTCTGGCCCTCCCTGCCCGCCGCTCTTCAGCCCCAGGGATAGTTTCTGGCTGGCCTTTCTCCCCAGGCTCCAGGCCTCGGCCCCAGCTGCTCCTCCTCCCTGGACTCCCCTGCACCCGCCCTTCTTTCAGCCTGGTCCATTCTGAGTCAATCTTCAGGCACCCCGGCCTTGGGGGCCCCTTCCGCAGGCCTCTCCAGACAGGTGCAGAGGTTCCAGCCTGGTTCCCGAGCCTTTCAGGGCTTTTACATCTTCTCTTTCACAAGACCAAGGACCCTGTGAAGCCCACCTGTTGGTGCAGCTCCGTGATGGTCAAGTTTGCAACAGGGAGGGAGCAAGTCAGCACCTACCGTATGAGTGAATGTACAGATGAATGAGGTCTGCCCCTTCTCTCCTGCTCTGTACCACCCACTGGTGGCCGGACATCACCGCACCTCTGCACACATTTCTCCTTCGATGCCCCCCCTGCCCCACACCCCTGGAGCTCAGTGTGTACACCCCACTAGGCCAAGGAGAGCGACGTGGCATCTCCCCAACTCGGGCCCACACTCTGCAACAAGAGCCCAGATCCTGACCTCTCAAGATGAGGGTCCTTGGTCCCTTGTCCAGTGGACTTTCCACCAGTGTGGCACACACCCGTATTGTGCCCTCCACTCTGAACACACTTATCTCATGGTTTTGCCACTTTCTGAAGGAGGTTTGGAAGTCTTACGAGGTAGAACCAAAATATGGTGAATGCTGCTGCCAAGTGCCATCCAACAGAAAGGCAGCTCGTGAAAAACATCACAGCGTGTCTTCAGCCACCTTGTCCACTGGATCTGGCACCATGCGACTTCTTACTCTTCCCCAAAGTCCAGCTGACCTTGAAAAGGAGACAGAACTGAGGCAGCCACAACAGCACAATGAAAGACACACACAAAAGAGGACTCCAGAGCTGCTTCAGAACGTGGCAAGAACAATAGGACAAGTGTGTTTACAGCAAGAGAAAGTATTTTGTGGGGTTTCATAATAAAGCATCTTCTCCTGTAATACATTTTTTTTTTTTTTTTGTGGTGCCGGGGATCAAACTCAGGCCCTTGTGCTTACAAGGCAAGCACTCTAATCACTGAACTAAATCCCCAGCCCTGTAATACATTTTAAAGATTTAGACATATTCAGTATATATGTATATTTTTATCACATCCCGTATCATGGGGGGCACTTGGAGGGAAGCGGGAAGGAGGAGCCAGAGACCCCCCTGACTCAGCCTTCTGTGTGCACATAACTGTCTAGGCTGGCAAGGGGCATGGCTCTGTCCCCTTCTGCCACTAGCTGGGATTGCAGGGCTCTCCAGCTGAGCCCGGCCTGGGTGCAGTTTCAAGGTGCCGGGCCAATGCAGGTGATCCCACCCGAGGTGCTGGTCCCAGGTCCAACCTGGAGAATGTCATTTCAGAGCCCTCCAGCACCCCATCCTCCCTTTCACTCTGCTCCCGCTGGGGAGCCAGGTCTGCGGGCCAGGAAGGACTCTTTCTCCTGGCAGCTCCGCCTCGGTGGTACCCAACAGCATTTCCCTCTGGATCCTTGCAAGACAACATGGTCAGTCGATGGTAGACAAAGGACCAGAAAGCAGAGCTGGGAGCCGCAGGGGCTCCGTGAGTGCAGCACAGGAAATGGGTCCCTGCCGAAGTCACCAGGCCTCACACACAGCTTCATGGGAATTCCAGGGGACACAATTCAATAAATAATGCCCATTTTTTGGTATTAATGATGCTGAGGGTTTGATCTCAAAGAGAAAACAGGTCGAGGCAGGGCCGTCAGCCTCCACCTCCCCGGACCTCTGGCCAGGGACTCATCTAGCACCATCGACTTCCTCCCGCCCCACCCACTGCTGCCTCAGCCCTCCAGCTCCATGAAGGATCCTGTCTTATGTAGTCCAGGCTGGCCTTGAACTCATGGAGATCCTTCTGTCTCAGTCTCCCAAATACTGGGATTACAGGGGTACACCACCATGTCTGGTTTTGGGTTTCATTTTTTTGTTTGTTTCATTTTTAAATCGATTTTTAAATTTTGAAATAGTTTCAGATTTACAATAAGTTGCAAAGATGCACAGTCCTCCTACATCCCCACCTTCCTGGCCAGTTTCCACTGTGATCAACATCTGACCTTACTATAGTCTGCCGTCACTGTGAACCAATAGTGATAGTTATTATTAGCTAAGTCTCTAGCCACATTTCTTAGTTTTGACCCAATTTCCTTTTTCTATTTTTTGTTTGTTTGTTTCTGGTTTTTTGAGACAGGGTCTTGCTACATATTCCAGGTTGGCCTTGAACTCACTATGTAGCCTAGGCTGGGCTTGAACTTGTGGTGCCTCCTGCCTCAGCCTCCTGAGTGCTGGGATTACAGGTGTGCGCCACCGCAACTAGCACACATTTTTTGTTTTTTTTAAAAATTAATCATCTTCCCAGCAGCCTGCTCACACACCTTTCCATGCTTGGCCCTCCTGCCCTGTACCATCCTGCCATCCTGTGGGTGAGCTGGACATATTTCTGTCTGTTTTACAATCACATGCACAGACCTGATCTTGCACCATGTAACTAAGCCACCTTCTCGTCAGACCCCAAATGCCTGTGGCTGTTGTGAGGCCCTGGACCGAAGGGCCAGGAGTTGGAGGGAGTCAGAACGGACAGGAGCAGTGTTTAAACGCTGCAGTTAGATTTCTCACTTTCATGCAAATTTTGCAAAAGCATTTGACCTACAGAAGGCTGTTGCCAGAGTCCTGGAGGCTCAAATTTAAAGCACAGGAAGGGAATGGGGTGAGGCAGCACGCATCTATAACCCCAGCACTTGGGAGACTGAGGCAGGAGGGATGTCTTGAGTTCGAGACCACTAACCTGGGCCACGTAGTGAGTTCAAGGCCAGCTTGGAATACATAGTGAGACCCTGTATCAAAACCAAACAAACAAGAAAATATATTAAGGTTGGGGGCTGGATGAGGGGCGGGGGACGGATATTGGGTGGGTAATAGCTACAGGATGTGTAGTTTCTTCTTGGGGTGACAAAATGTGTGACAATTGTCACAATAGTCACACAACTCTGTGAATACACTAAATTCATTAAATCGCTGGGTGTGGTGCACACGCCTATGTCCCAGCACTCAGGAGGTTGAAGCAGGAGGATCGCTGTGAGTTCAAGTATGGTACAGGTGTCATAGCGCAATAAAGCTGTGGCCAAAACCCAGCCCCCAACAACTCTGACTGATTGTTTTAAGACAACCTTTATTTAGATTGGGAATATCCATAAGAAGGATATGTCACGATGTAAATTCTCAGGCTGATTTCTGGAGAGTCAGTTACCTCCACAAACCCCCCAATTTGGGGGGAACAGCTTCAGGCCAAACCAGGACCAGCCATGGAGGGTTTGTGTTCAAAAACCATGTGCCATGGGGGCCAGCTCCCCGCGTCCCCGACTGCGGGTGATGGAAATTAAGAGGCGTAAAAAGGGAGCAGGCTTGTGCAGAGGGAAAGTAGTCACGCGAGTTTCAGCCTCTAGGTGTCCCCTCTCCACTCAGAGGAGGGCTGGGACGTGGGACAGTCTTGAAAGTGACAGAATTTCAGCCTCGGAGGCGGCCACGCTACCCTGCCAAGGCCAGTGTCCCCAGGATCGCAGCAGCAGAGCCAAGAGATGGCAACAAAGCAGAGAAAGAAATGGATTTCAAACACCGATCTGAGAGGACGTGTCACACAGTGTCACATGCACGGCTCGTAACTGAAAAAGCCTGCCACGGGGCTCAGGGAGTCTGGAGGGTTCTCAGAGCTAGCGCGACGAGTGCGCCGTCCCTCCAGGTCCAGCTCTGCCCACCGGTCCTGTGGCCTCCTTTATGACCTGCCAGTGCCTCAGTTTCCAACCCCGCCCTCCAGGCCGGGAAAGGAGGGATTTCTGTTGTTTGATGCCACCCAGTTTGTGGTCATGGGTTAGAGGTGCCGCAGCAAATGAACGCAGTCCTTGTCGGTCTCGGGACCTTGTCAGTAATATATTTTTCAAAAAGACAGCATTTAGCAGGGCGTGGTGGTGTACGCCTGTAATTTCAGCACTCTGGGAGGCTAAAAGAGGAAGATGGCAAGTTCAAGAACTGTCTGGGCCACTTAGTGAGACCCTGTCTCGAAAATAAATAAGGAAAGGAAGGAAGGAAGGAAGGAAGGAAGGAAGGAAGGAAGGAAGGAAGGAAGGAAGGAAGGCAGGCAGGCAGGCAGGCTAGGGATGTAGCTCCATTAAGGCCCTGGGTTCAATCTCCAGTATGGCCATGTTTACCTTAGGCCAGGCAGGGACTCTGTATGTTAAGAATGTTACCTATTCACACTGCGGCCCTTTGGGAAGATCCACTTGGTGGACACTGTTGAGTCCCATTTTGCTGCTGTGGGGGAGGCCCGGGCGGGCTGTGTTCTGGCTGGGAGGGTGGGATGGGGTCCAGCTATGTGATTGTGTCCCTCCAGGCCTCTTGCCCTCTGCCCGGGTCTCAGGAGTTCAAGCCCCCGCAGCCCTGAGCTGCTCAGGTCTGTGAACCTGGGACGTGCAGGGCCCGAGGGCCGGGTGCACCGGGGTCAAGGTGGGACCTGACGGCCTGGATGGCTGCTCCCTTCCTGCTGGCCCCTGAAGTAGCCTGGAGGGGACAGGTGGGGACTCGGAGGTCTGAGCCGGACCCGGGAGGCCGTCTTGCTTCACTTGGGTGTGAACAGGAGTGGGGACGAGACCGTGAAGGCTTGGGAGGAAGGGACACAGACCAGGGCCATTGAAGAGACTGGGTCACACACAGAGCCCAGGGTGTGGGGCTCGCTGAGGGCCTGCAGGCAGCCTGGCCCTGCCACGCCAGTGTCTCAGGATGCTCCTGCTCCACGGGTGGCCCGCATGTCCCCCACCCTCACGCCGGAAGGCAGGTGGTGATGGTTAAGGGTTCACAAGAAAATGAACAGGTGCGGGCTCTGGGTGTGGGGCTGCGAGGGACGCCGGTTCCAGGCGAGTGACTGGCCACCCAGCTGGGAACTTGTCCTCCGTCCCGCCAGAACAAACAACAGGCTCCCGGGAAAGTCATCCGAGCCACCACCCTGTGTCCTCGCAGCAAATCACAGCCCGGCTGACGCCATGGGGTGAAACCCGGTCGGGAGCCACGGCCCCTTGGGGACGCCCGTACAGTTGTGTATGAGTCCCGGATCAGACTGGCTGGTTTGACTCACCGGTGCCAAGTTCACTTTTTTTTTTCCTTTTCCCCAGTAGAATGAGTGTGTGGCTGCGGCTGTGTTGCCTCAAGGGCAAATTGCAGGCTGAACTCTTGCTCACCACTCACTCGCAAGGCCTCAGAGGTCCACGTGTGGGACTTGTTCCCTGATTTCCATCTGGACGGTCACTGTGACCTTAGACTCGGAGGTGGAAAGGTGTCCTGGAGCTTCATTTTTATTTCCAAAGCAGCGAAACCCCAAGAGGAGGGGTCTTTAATTATACTAACGTAGGACTTGGTCCTGAGATGTTCTTGGCCCCAGGATGAACTCTTGCTTTTGTTCCATTTTAAACAATTAAAATTTATATATCCTAACTACATTAGTGTAAAGGCAAGTATAATCCAAGCTGGATTTTTAATGATGTCTTTATTATTGTATTCATTTCTTTCTTTTGGTTTTATAATTAAAACATTTTCATGCCTGAGAGGCTGAGGCAGAAGGATCCCAAATTCAAGCCCAGCCTTACTTATTGAGATGCTGTCTCAAAATAAACAATGAAATAAAAGGGCTGAGGATGTAGTTCAGTGCAGAGGCCCT
>PVJO010020332.1:0-32327 GCA_004026905.1 Hystrix cristata
AACAGTGAGCATCTGCACGCGAGGAGGAACAGTGAGCATCTGCACACGGGGAGGAACAGTGAGCATCTATGACGCAGCAGAGACTGCCCAGTGTTAGTGGTAAGTATGTCTCACTGGGACTTGTTACATTTTGTGAGTAAGTCTAATAACTTTTATGTAAAGGAAAAGACATCTTTATTGGCCACTTCCTTCTTTTCTTTTTCACCCCTGCTCTCCACTGAATGGCCAGCACTAGACTAAGCACTAGTATGCACGGTCCCTTTCAATTCTCACAACAAGTTGATCAAGTAAGAATTTAATTTTTTTTTTGCATGTGAGAAAATTCAAACGTATAAAAGTTAACTAATTGGATTGGTTTGATGGGTTAGTGGTGCAGCACGTGTCTAGGATGCTGGAGGCGCTGGGTTCAATTTGCAGTTCTAAAAAAAAAGAAAAAATGAAAAGTCAACTAACTCATTTAGAAACACACAACTATGAAGAGAAGGACAAAAACTGAGCATCTGTCGGGCCAGACTCCTGCATCGTCACTCTGTAATGTGCTTTCTTCTACGGCATGTTTGTGAGTCACTGGAGGACAGAACACCATTTGGTGAAGATACTTAATGCTTTTCTTTCTAACTTTTTGTTCAGTTTTGAAGCTTTTATTATCAATAGTCCATGACTTCTTCAAACAGTGTTGTTGAATACATACATTACAACAAAAAATAATGGTTGAACGCTTTGTCCAGCACAGTTGTATTTTCCATCAGTAACTGGACGATGACAGCCGGGCCGCTGGGCCTCCTAAGGATGGTGCTCTGAAACACCAGCATCTCGCGGTCGACCAGAGCCACAGCGGCTGCCATAGCCAGCGTCTATCTGGGAACTGCTTGTCTGGATCTTTGTTTCCTCTTCATCTGGCTGAGTCCTGGTGGAAAGAAGAGCGCTGCATGGTCTCCAGGGGTCAAGCCTGCTGAGACTGAACCTCACGCCCGCTGCAAAGTCCCCTGGTCTCCGTCGAGGGAGGGTCATGTGGCAAGGCGAGGCCGCCCTCACCCCTTCCTGCCAGCTTGCACTGCCACAGCAAGCGTAAGGCAAACGATCCTGATGGGGCTCTTCGTCATCTGCGATCGGTAGCTCTTCTTGACAGGGAATGGAAACACTATGTGTTCAGATCGGGTAGCTTCCCTTTCTGTCAGACACAGGCAATCTATACTGTCTTGTTGATTTACCCACCAATTAATTCATTGATTTCCCCATCTATAAAAACATCAGCAATAAAAAAGTATACATATCCAGTAGAAATATATTAAGAAGTATAAACTATATATTAATAAAAGTATAATACCTACCTATGTTTGCATTGTCTTACTGGATTTTTTCTCACATTTTTCAACAAGATGTTTTACAATTTATTTTCATGGATTTTTGTTATGCTTCAGTAACATAACAAAAATCCATGAAGATAATAAAAGAAACTCCTCCGTAAGAGACAAAGCTACAAAAGAAATTAGAGCATTTTTATTTTGTGTGTATTTGGCTTCCAGTTCCCCAGTTCATGGTTTTCTTTTTAAATTCTGTTGACAAACTAGTATTCACCAGGCTGAAAGACCCAAACCACCACCACTCATGAATTCTCAAGGCCAAGGGGATTGAAGCCGAGACTGAATTTGCCACAAAACAGACCACCACAAAGAAACGAATACAGCCACAAAGCAGGTTTAAATCTGTTTTGAAGGGAAAAAATGAACCCCAAAAATTACAAGAGTCTAGAAGTTAAAAATTTACCCTAAGTAGTAGTGACTAACCATAAGTCTTCAGTGGATGAGTGCGGTGGTTAACGTCTGACTAGCTATTGTACAGATTTTGCAGATTTGGTCAAGAAAAATAAAGGTGCATCAAGAATTTCAAAGAAACACTTTCAATTTCTGAGTTACACATGCAAATTATAAGAAAACAATCATATTTTGCAGGAAAATTTTCTCTTATTCTAGGAAGCTGAGCCTTTCAAATGATCCTTAATTACTCAGTATCACAATAAGCATCTAAAATGTTTAAACTGAAATATCCCTGGAAGTATCATATATCAATTCCGTAGTGATTATTCATCCTGTGTAGGAAATCTTATATTATATGAAATATTAGAAGCTAGACAGATTTTAATTGTCCAATTACAAAGAAGATTTTATAAGCTTTTAGGAAATACTTGGCTTTCACAGAATGTGATATGAACCCAGTACCCACCAATTAGAAGGCTAGGAAAGCTAAGAAGCAGTTTGTGCCTGACATCAAGCAGTTCCAGAGGAACTGACCACGAAGTCCAGTAATAAAAATGCCTCAGAATTAGAGTATTTGAGTAGTGGTGACTAGTTGAACTTGTGGCCAGTGGAAGAGTTTAGAATAAGTCCCACAATTGCAACTTAGGTAATTGCACAGCTGATGATAACATTTCCTGAACCGAGTCACACCAGGAGAAACAACCTGGAGACCAAACACAACGATCTGTTTTGGAGCAGGTTTCTGAGTGAACTGCATGTCAGGTGAGTGTGAAGGTGTAGACTGGGCAACTGTACAGAGACGAAGAGCTCAAAAGGGACAAAGAGCTCAAAAGAGCTCAAATGTTCTGTGCCCCAAACATGCACTTGAAGTCATTAGCATGTGTGCAATATTTAAACATAGAAACAGATAACATCTGAGTGAGAAAACTGGGTAAGGACAAAAGGAGAACATGACAAAAATCTGAAGAACAGCAACATCAATAAAATGTCATTAAAGAAGGTTAAAAAGAAAGATGAGCCACAGAGGGAAGAAAAGTGAGGTATCAGGGTCAGGAGGACCACCAGAGAGAGCAACAATGCAGACACCAAACGGGAAACATTCTGCAGAACAGTTTAGTACCTACTTTAATCTGCTAGTCATAAGACACCACAGACTAGGCGACTTGAACGGCAGCAACGCATTTAACTCCAGGGGTGGGAAGTCAGACGTGGCACGCGTGGTTATCCTGAGGCCTCGCTCCTCAGTTTTCAGAAGCTGTCTTCGTCCCTCACACGCCTCACACAGCCTTTTCTCGCATGCTCGCACCCTGGTGGCTCTTCCTGTCCCACTGGACGCTGGCTACTTGGGTGGGCCTTTTATGATTTCACTTAACCTTAACTACGACTTTAAAGACCCTCTCTCCAAATACAGTCAGGGTCTTTAGAGCACAATTTGGTCCATAATAGTACTGAAACACCTTTTTGTCTGTTTTTTATAAAATGAAATTCAAATTTATTAGCCTGACATAAAGGTCACCAGTAAAGTGGCCCCTTCAACTTTCCGATCCCACTTCCCATCACTCGCCATGTGTCTGTCACCCATGTTCCCATGTTTCATTCCTGTACACTGTAGGCCTTCTCCTCCGCAAGCCTGATGGTCTTATGCCTCTGTACCTCTGGGGGGGTCATACTGATTCTCCACATGAGAAAATCCTCTTCCTCTGAAAATCGCCTTCAAGTGTCACCTCTTTTCAAAAGGCTGTCTTTATCCTTCCTGACAAAACAAATGCATCCCTCTTCCGTGTGATATAGCATTTTGTTCACATGTCACAAAGCACTTATAGAGTTCTACTGTAGTTACTGGCACCAGAATGTGAACTCATCTAAAACAGCCAATATCTTATGCATCTTTTATAGGTTGTCCCAGATTCATAGAAGATGGTTATCGAATGGAAGCAATGAATAAATGAATGGACCAAAAAAACCACGATTGAGCTTCTACACCTCGCACAATAAGTTATTTCTCTATATAAATGCTATTAAGTAGAAAATACTCTTTCCAGATTTTCATGTACTGTATCACCTGTATTTAACCTCTCCAGATAGGCACAGTTTATCAAACGCCCACAGTGCAAATATAAAGTCATATGAGAGAGATGATAGAAAAATTCAGATGATAAAGGAAACAAAACATGGTCTGAACATCAGTGAAGTTTATATATTAAAGAAGTCAAATTACAAGCTGGAAAAAACACACAGCTCCATGTCATATCTTTTAGAACTTGCTTGTATACTTTTAGTTTGTCTCACTCTGCATCCTGACAGTGAACATAAAATGTGACCTAAGTAGACACCAACCATTCGTCTGGGTGGATGACACACGCATGGTCTCCTTGGATTCTTCCGTTCAGGAGCCCAATAGCAAGTGCTTCATCAACCTGGTTAAGATGTACCAACCTTTCTTTTTCTCCACATTTTAAGCTGCTATAAAGAGTCAAATATCTATATAATTCTCTATTAATTAACAATGACCTTAATATACCCTTCCAAGAATGGACAACACTAATATTTCTATATTTCAGAGGTAATACTTAAGATATTTAACAGTAAAGGAGATAGCCAAGGTAGAGATCCAATGAGCGTGTCTCCCTGAGTCTCTGGATTAACATTGAGAAACTCTGTTTTCCTAGTTCCGACATCATTGCCTGCAGTAGATGGTCTTGAAGCTACATTAACTGTCTCAAGGCACAAAGTTACAGCTGCTTTCACATCAGCTGATTTCCAGTACAGTCCAGTAGCTGTTATACTATCCCCTCAGATCAGACTAAAGCCAGTAGCCTCTTTTCCCAATATCCCTTCCTGCCTCTTTGTTCATTTTAGTGACACAGTATTGCAATTCATTTCATGGAATTGGTTAAAAACACACAAAGAATAACAGGACTTTTCCACTGCTGACTGTAACACAGGTTCTGTTCAGGCCATTTTGAATTTCAAGTACAATACTACATAGCAGGCATCAGGATCTTGTTTTTCTCAAGGCTGAGCAAATTTGTTTACAAGGATTCTCTTTTATAGCTTCCCCAACTAATGTTTTTAAAATGTAAATCAGATCATTCTCTCTCCTGTTCAAAACACTTATGCTGCAGTGAGTCAAACTCCACATAGTCTGAAAGGCACCCCACATGCCCTGTCCCTGCCCACCCGTCTCTGTTGCTCTCTCAGCCTTTCTCTGTCTTTCTGTCTCTGAATCTCTCTCTCTCTCCCCCTCCAATTTTTGCTGACCTTATTCCTCCCTAGGCTCATGGGACCACTTCCTCAAAGACACCATGCTCAACTCTTACTTAGAGAATCTGCATGTGCTCTCCCCACCACTTTGAATGTTTTATATCACAAATTTTTGCCATACTCATTCCTTCATTTAATTCAAGATTTTAATTAAATATCATTTCCCCAAACTACCTTCTTGAGTAAATACATTGTCTAAAACACACACACGTATATACACATCTGTCAATCACACTATCTTTCTCTGCTTTTATTGTCTTTTAGCACTAATCAGTAGAGGCAACCACATAACATCTTACATAGTTGTTCACTTGCCTTTTTTTCACCTGTCTCAAGTTCTGTAGAGTTTAGGAGGGCAGAGAACAGAACCTGGTATGTGTAGTCGTCTTTTACTACACAATGAATTATGAAGGAAGCGTTTGTGCTCCAAGACGAAGATGTATCGAATGGTCACGCTCTAGAGATCTGTGCAGTGTGCTTTGAAGTTTGCTACTTCCCGCAGCAGAGCAGAGGGCGCTGTGACAGAGCAAAGTCAGCCTCCTGTCGAGACAAAGCCGCAGAGGACACTAATACAAACCTTAGCAAAGCCACACCCCAGAGATCTACACTCCCGGCCTAACCAGGGTTTTTAAACTCCGTTTTATTCTGCATCTGTCCACGCGCAAAACTGCCACTTGCTCCCGTCAATTGGCTTTGGTTCAGTGGTGCACACACGGCAGCTGTTGCAGAGTCCCGCTCTGCTGTTCGGGTGGCCGGAGTCTCTCGTCAGCATGACTCGGGATTTAGATGACAGATGCACAATGTGAGGACTGAACTGTCACCCCGGCCTAGGACTATCAGATCACCAGGCCTGTGTGCGGATCATAAACAGAACCCAGCTTCCAAGGAGACAAGAGATTGACGGGCCTTTAAAAACATACTAATTTTGTGTTATTCCATTTTCTGTTGATAATAGCACAATACCACAAATGAGTAACCTTTAAAGAAAGAGGTTTTCTTTGACTCCTCCTGGAGGCCAAGCACAGGGGCTGCACCTGGTGAGTGTGTTCCTGACAGCAGAGTCCTGCTCCGGGGTCACATGGTGAGAGTTAAGGAGGCCTGCATCTTCCTCCTTCCCTCCTCTTTCTCCTTCTCCCTCTTCCTCTGCTTCCTCCTTTCTTCCCTCTTCCTCTTCTCCCTCTGCCTCCTCTCTTCCTCCCTCTTCCTTTTCCTCTTCTTCTGCTTCCTTTTCTCCTGCTTTCTCCTCCTCTTCTTCCTCCTTTTCTCCACCTTATTCTTCCTCTGCTTCCTCTTCTCCTCCCTCTTTCTGCTCCTCTTTTCCTCCCTCTTCCTGCTCTTCTTCTTCCTCTGCCTCCTCTTTTCCTCCTTCCTCCTCCTCCTCTTCTTCTGTCTCCTTTTCCTCCTTCTTCCTCCTCCTCTTCTTCCTCTGCTTCCTCTTTTCCTCACTCTTCCTCTTCCTCTTTCTCTGTTTCCTCTTTTCCTTCCTCTTCCTCTTCCTTTTCCCCCTCTCTCACTCTCCCTTCCTTGTCCACCTATAAAAGCCACCAGTTTTCAATCATGGGGCTCAGCCTGATGAGTTGATAACATCTTAACAAAACATTCAGATTAAATTTCTATCCTCTTCATTCCTCACCAAGAGGATTAAACTCCAGCATGATTTTCAGAGTGGACGGATCATATTCAGACCACAGCAGACCTCACGTCTCACCGTCCAGATCTCCACATTGTCGTCTTCACCCACAGCTGCCAGCAGGGTGCTCATCACAGGCCTGCTGGCCCAGGTCGCCCTGCTGAGGGCAGCAGATGATCGCGTGGCCTCCTGCATTTCCGCCTCCCCAGAGGAGCAGGCAGCTCTCGTGTGTGTTTCAGAATAAGCCCATCACACATCTCACTACAAAACTCGATGGGCACAAATCACAGTGACCACAATAACCCACACATCCCTTTCCGGAAATTAGAGAAGACCGAATTAAATCTAAAACAAAGAGAATAAAGTATTTTAAAACTACAGGAGAAATCACCGGAATTAAAAATAGAAAAGGATAAAATCAAGGAAACCGAAAGTTGGTCCTTTGAAAATATGAATAAAAATCTAGGTGGGTTAAAGAAGATAAGACAGAAGACATGAATTACCAACATCTGAAATGAGAGAGACACCTCGGACAGCAAAAAAAAAAATAACAAAATACCCTGAAAATATCTTCATCCACAATTTTAATTAATTAGATGAAACGAACAAATTCTTTAAAAACGCGACCTACCAAAACACACTCAAGGATAAACAGAAGAGGTGACTGTCTCTACAGCTATCAAATACACTGTATCAACATATTTAGGTCTAATCAAAAGAAACTGCCAGGTCCAGATGGTTTCATTAATTATCTCTACCAAACACCTTAGGAATGAGCAATACCAATTCTCCATAATTTTATCCAAAACACAGGGAAAAAAATTGAAAACTTCTTAACTCAACTTAAGAGACCTGGATTTCTGCTGCGGTTTGGATAAATGTCCCCTAACGGCCCGTGAGTCAAGGGTCTGGACCCGAGTCTGTGGTGCCACTGCGATGTGGCAGAGCCATCGAGAGGTTCAAGTACAAGACGGAGCAGGAGTGGTGAGAGTGGACACCCCGTCTTGTTCCTGATTTCAGAAGGAAAGCATTCGGCTTTCCCCCCATTTAATATGATGTAGTTTGGTCATAAATGCCTTTTATCGGATTAAGATAAGAAGTCTTTTTATATCTATTTTCTTCAGGGCTTTTTTTATCTAAATGGATGCTAGATTTTCTCAAAGGCTTTTCTGACATTGAGATGATGGTATAATTTTTGTCCTTGCTTCTGTTTATGTGATGTTTTACATGTATTGGTTTGCATATGTTGAACCATCCTTCCATCCCTGGAATGAAGTCTACTTGGTCATGATGTATGATCTTTTTAATGATATTCTGCATTCTGTTTGACAGGCTTCTTGAGGATTTTTGTGTCTATATTCATTAAAGAGTCTTTAAACATTTTTTCTTTTTTATTAAAATTTATCCAAAATTACACAAAATTACAGGCCGTTATACAAACTTACAGACCAAAATACATTGTGCTCTTTGCTTGTAACAACAAGCAACATAAACAACCACATAGATGCAGTATTAAGTCACAACTACATAAAGTTGTCTGTAGTACCTAGTTTGCAAGTTACTGCTTTAAGTTTGGGTTGTTAGGTTCTTGTTCATTCCCCTCCCCCTTCGCCCTCTTCTTATTTCCTTGGACCCTTTACCTATTGGGTGGGATCTGTCCCCTGTCTTTTTGTATCCATCATTTACCATTTTCTTTCTTTAATGCAGATTTCTTTCTTAGTTAGGTCCTTATCTCATTTTGGAATTGGGGTAATGCCAGCTTTCAAGAATGACTTTAGAAGTCCTCCTTCCCCTTCAATTTCATTAAAGAACTTGAGGAGTATTTGATGTTGTATCTTTTCTCAAGTTCTTGTAGAATTCAGTGATGAATCCAACAGGATCTGGGCTTTTCTTAGTTGGTAAGTTTTTTCTTACTGCCTCAATATAATATTTGGTTATTGGATAAGTGAGAGGTATTTATATCTTCTTGGTTAAATTTTAGTAATTGATATGTATCAAGAAATCCATTTCTTTTGTATTCTTCAATTTATTGGAGTACAGGTTTTTGAAGTAGTTACTAATAATCTTCTGGTTTTTGGCCATGTCCATTGTAATTTCTACTTTTTCATTTCTAATTTCATTGATGTGGGTTTTTTCTTTTCTTTGTTTTTCTTTTTCTTTCTTTTTGCTAAGATTGACTGAGGGATGTCTCTTTTGTTTATTTTTGTCAAAGAACCGGCTCTTCAATTCATTGATTCTTTGTATCTGTTGTAGTCTAATTTTCATTCATTTCACCCTTGAGCTTTATAATTTCTTTCCTTGTACTGGCTTTGGATTTGGATTATTCTCATTTTTCTAAGGCCTTGAGGTACATCATTAAATTATTTATTCGGACTCATTCTGTCTTTCTGCTGTGCCCATTCACAGCTATAAACTTCTCTCTGACAACAGCTTGCACTGTGTCCCATAGGCTCTGCTCTGTTGTACTGGAATTATCGCTGATTCTAGGAACTGTCTAATTTCTTCCTTGATTTCTTCTGTGATCCATTCATTATTCAAGAATCCAATGTTTAGTCTCTGTTATCTGTTTGGTTATATCATCTTTTAGCATGCTGAGCACCTTATTGATCTCTTACTCTTCCCTTTGATAATTTCATGTAATTCAACTGTTTAGCTTTTTATCACGTCTCCATCAATGCCCCATGGATCAGCTTTGGGGAAGCTGGTTTTGTTACACTGTTTTCTCATATTTCTGTTATTTTGTTTTACTTTTGTGCTGATATTTGTAGGCTGATTATAGTGAAAAGCTTGTTGCTAGGATAGAGATCTTTTACTGAGTGTTTGCTTTTCAGTGATGTACTCTGAGTGTGGCTAACTATAGGCTTTTGTCTCTTCTCTAAAATCCAACCACCCCCATTAATTTGGGGAGGGGTGAGTTTAGAGTAATCAGCCTGGCATCAAGTTCTCCAGAAATGAACCACAGTATTGTTGATGGCACAAAAATACACTAGACACTGCCGTGTCTAGTGATTAATAGGAACAACTATGCCACCCTGGTAAAAGCAAGAGGATCAGCAACAATAATAGAGTCAAAGAAGAACCAATAAATGCCACCACTGGCCCACACTTGACAATAGAAAAGAGATCAGTAATTATAATATAGACACAAAAACAAACCAAATATTGACATACAGTAAACATCTACCAAATGCAAAAACTATACTACCATTAAGAATAGAAAAGAATTGAACAACAATCAGTAGCAATAAGTCATGATGATAGTGTATATCCTTTCAATATGATTTAATCAAAATGATGCTTTGCCTCCATGGGCTTTCTCCCAAAAATACATAACCTCATTGTTATGGTTTATATCTAGATGGCCCCCCAAAGCCTCGTGTGCTTGTACATGTGGCTTTGGGGAGGTTATTGGATCATGGAGGCATGACACTCATCAGTGGATTAGTCCACTGATGAGCTTTAACTAAATGTGATTTGAGAGGTGAAGCTTGGCAGGAGAAGGTAGGGCCCTGAGGGTGTGACCTGGAAGCATATATCGCCCTCTCTCCTCCTGAGATCACTCTCCGTTTCCCAACTGCCCTGCCATGGACTGTTCATCCTCTGCGATGCCCTCTGCCATGCTGCCCTGACTTGGAGCCAGCTGACTAAAGACTGAAACCTCTACAAACTGTGAGCCAAAATAAAATCTTCCTCTTTTAAATTGTGGGTGTTGAGTATTTTGTCTCAGCGACAACAGAGTAACTAAAACACGCTGTCTCCTCACAAAAAACAAAAAAAAATGTTACACAATCAAACTGACTATAGTACTCCTCAAAATTGTCAGGGACATTGAAAATGAGGAAAATCCAAGAAGTATTCCATGGATACCTGAGCACTAAATGTTTATAAAGTATTCTGGATTAGATTCTGGGATAACAAACAAACAAAATAAAGAGATTTGAATAAAATTTGGTTTCGGGCTGATAATATATTAATATTGGCTCATAAATCATAATAACTCTTTCATACTAAATTAAGGTGTTGACTATGTTATAAGAAGTTTGTACTATTTTTGTGATTTTTCAATAGATGTAATAATTGTCTAAAATAAAACAAATATTTAAAATACATTACTTCACTGGTATCCTTAGAAATTAAGCACAAATTCAAATGCAACAGAACATACCTTCAATTTTCTAGAAACTGATTATTTCCATTCTCATTTCCAAGCTAAATATTAAACACAATAATTTAAACCACAGTTGGAAAAGATTTACTTTAGAAGTCTTTGTAGTTTTAATTAGGAAATTCAAACATGTATACTGTCTTAGTTACTTTTCTTATTGCTGAGACAAAATACCTATCACCCACAGGTTAAAGGAAGAAAGGTTTATTTCAGTTCACGGTTAGTAGAGGTGTCAGTCCATATTGACTGGCTTGAAGACAGGGTGACATGGCAGAGGGGCATTGCAGACGGGCACAGCAAGGCGGGAAGCAGCAAGCAACAACCAGCAGCAAGCCTGCCTTCCCTCGCTCTCTTAATATTCCATCCAGGTTTTAAACTATTGATTGGTGCCACCCACACCCAAGGTGGCGTTTCCATTTTCCACACCCAGATAGTAATTCCAATCAGTGTACTAATTTAGTACCACACACCCTTAATCCACACTCACACACCCAAGACCAGACAACTCTGAAAAGCCCCACCTGTGAATGCGTGAGATTTTGGCGGGACATCTAGACACAAGCCATAACACATATGTTTTATTCATTTTATATTATTATAACAGGGTGTCCCAGGAGTATGAGGCAGGAAGTCAAAATCTCATCCTTTAAGGTAAAGAAACATCCTAGTTCGAAAAGTTTTGTTTTTACATAATATACTGTGTTCAATAATGTTTCCCCCAAAATTCAAGACCACTAGGAACTTCAGAGTGCTATCTTATTATGAAATAGCTTTTGAAAATATAGTTGAATTCAAATGAGGACAGCCCACTACGGTGTGCCTTAAACCAATGACTGATGTCCTTGTAAAAGGAGCAAGCCCCGGAGTGAGACAGAGACAGAAAGACAGGAGAGTAGCCAGGTGACGTCAGAGGCTGTGCCCATGCTGCAAGCTGAGGAGAAGCGATCTGCAACCACCAGACGCTCTCGAGAGTCAAGGAGAGAACCCCCCAGAGCTGGCAGCATTTAATAGGGGGGCAGCATCTTGATTTCAGACTTCTAGCTTCCAGAGTTGGAGACAATAAATTGTTTTACATCACTTTGTGGTAATTTGTCATGGCAGTCCTAGAACAAATACACACGGATTTGCAGGGCAGCCTGCACACCAGGGCCGAAGGCTGGCTGTGTGCCTCTCAGAGCTAACTCTGAGTGTCATTTCCTTTTTCCTGCAGCCGTCCAGCACGCTGAGGGCACAGGAGCACTAAAATGAACTTTGATTCCTAAACCTCAGCCCACTCTGCATTGGCACAATCTTCCCTTCCCAGGTCTATCTCTCCCTCTGATCTCTGACCGGCAAATTGTGCTATTTGGGTGAGGTGCTTCCACTTAATTAAAAATTCTTTTCATAAATGAATTTTTTTCCTAGGCCCAAGAGCCTAATTGCAGCTTGTTAACCTCATTATGTCCATGAGATCAGTTTGGGGAAATTCTAAAGCTCCACTCATTTACTTTCTTGACAAAAAGTAGAACTATGCACCAGACAAGCACATTAAAGATTCTAGTCTCATTAAACCTTTTATCTAAAGTTAATACGGCTGAGGAGATGATGCTCTTTTCCCTCCTGGCCTGCACAAAGGGTCTTTCTTTGTCCCAGTCTTCCTGAAATGATCTGCTATTTCTCAAGCCCACATCATGCTCTAGTTACTGTGTGCTACTCTGCAGGGAAGAGGTCAGGCCTCGTTATCCAGGCCTGAGGAAAGAAGGCTCGAGAAGGAGGCTGCTGGCCACAGTCGCTCCAATTCCCTGGCCTGACGAACTGAGAGAGAGATTAAGATAAATAGAAAGGAAATGAGTTTTAAACTGTGAAGGAAAAAAGAGAGCCTTTTGCAGCAAGTTATTTGAGTTCGTACAGTAGAAAAGCGACTTCACAGCTTGGATGAGGCAGAATCACTGCGAAGTAAAAATTCTCTCTCTATTCAAGACGAGGAGGGGATGGAAAACGCTCACACTAAAATAAATGTCTGCAAATTCCAGAACAGACTTTGATTGCCTGTGAAACCAGAAACTATGAAAGGTAAATAACAAGGTGACATTAAGATTCCCAGTAATGGGAGGGGAGGGGAAGGGGGGGAAAAGGGGGGAAAACCAAGATGTATCATGTACAGGTACAAAATAACCTTGTTGATTATGATCATTATGTATACAATGTACCAATACATGTTCTTGGTAAAAATAAAAAATTAAAAAAAAAAAAAAGATTCCTAGTAATGCAGGTCATTATTTTTACAGAAAACTAACTGCCCTAACCTGCTTAGCATTTCCCTCTCGATATTGTTGGGAGAAATAAGATTGGCACAAACAAAATAAAATTTGACAAATGAATGATACACTCAACAACTCCAATCTCCCTAGATAACAACCCTATTTTTGCTCTCCAAATCTTTTCCGAATTGCTGATATTTATAACAATCCATAAAACAATTTCTTTTTCATATGCTCGGCAGGTCAACGTTTATTTGGTATCTGCAGATAACAGAAATCAAAGTAAGCTACAGGTATTTGGTGTTAGAATACAGACAGACTATGCACTGGCGAACACTGACAATTATATACAGACTAAGTCTCAGGGCAGAACTCATTTCTGGGTCTGATTGGAATAAATAAATGCAAGTAACAACAATTACCGTCTACCATGCTCGAGGAGAATCAGACGCAAGTCATTATTCCCAGTTTTGTCAGTCATCCACTCCTTGGTTCTGTTTTAGCTGGGGTTCCCAGGAAACAGATTTTCAGACAGAAATTTGTTTACAGGCTTACCAGGTAGGCTCACTGCTGGGGGTCAGATCTGGAATGCCCTCCAAAGGCCATGGGATAAAGACAGGGTCCCTGTCTGGTGTTACTGGGAGATGGGGGAACCTCAAGAAGGGGACCTAGTGGGCAATCTTCAGTCATTGAGGGCCTGAGCTTCCTTGAAGGGTACTGGGACCCTGGCCTCTTCCTCTTCCTGGGTTACTCTGCCCCCAGCCTTGAGGTGAGCACTTTCCTCGGCCGTGGAGCACTCCCATGCCCCTCCTTGCCACAGGCCTGCAAACACAGGGCCACCACCCATGGACTGGAACCACAGAAACTGGAACCCTTTCCTCTTTAAAGGTTGATTATCTCGAGTACTTGCTAATACGGGGAAGGAGGCTGACCGACACTCTCACAGGGGAAAGCAGAAGCAGACCAGGAAAGAACTCCTGAATGGGCTCCTGAATAAACAATGAACCAGTGAAGAAATCAAAAGAGGAAATTTAAAATGTCATGAAATGCATGAAAATAAAAACTCCAATGTACCAAAGCATACAGGATACAACAAAAGCAGTTTTAAGAGGGAAGTTAACAGGACTAAAAGCCTACATCAAAAAATGGAAATATTTCAAACCTAAAATTGAAGCTGAAAGAATTAGAAAAGCAAGAGTAAACCAAACCCAAAACTGGTAAAAAGAAATAAACAACAAAGATCACAACAGAAGCAAACAAAATAGAAATTTAGAAAATATTAAAGATCGATGAAACAAAGAGTGGGATGGAGAGGCCACATGTGAGTCCTTGTGTTGACTGCTGGCCGATTTTCAATAAAAACAATCTCTTCAATAAATGGTGCCGGAGAAACTGGATAACCATATGTGCAGGAATGAAACTAGATTCCCATCTCTTACCATGTGCAAAAATTAATTCAGAATTAAACACAAGACCAAAAATTATGAAACCCTAGAAGAAAAAAATAGGGGAAACACTTCAAAAGCTTTCATAGGTAAAATGTTCATCTAGGCAATGACATTTTTAAATAACTACACAAGCAGAGATTACAAAAGAAAAATCTGACAATGAGATTCCAGCAAACTAAAAATCTTCTACATTAGAAAGGAAATTAGTAACAGAGTGAAGAAATAACTTATGGAGTGGGAAAAAATTTATAAACTATTCATTCACCAAGAGATTAATATTTGGGATACATAAGGAACTCAAACAACTCCACTGCAAAAAATAATAATAATATGATATAAAATGAAAAAATGGCCCAAATAAACATTTCTCAAAGGAAGATATACAAATGGCCAACAATTATGTGAAAAATCGTTCCAACATCATTAATCATCAGGGAAAAAAAGTCAAGACAACAATGAGATATCATTTCATACTAGTTAGAATGGATATTATCAAAATACCAGAAAGAAAGGGGGGAGGAAAGAGAGAGAGAGAGAGAGAGAAAAGAAGGAAGGAAGAAGGAAAGGAAGGGAGGAAACAGGGAGGGAGGAAGGGAGAAAGGAGAACTGAAGGGAAGGGAAAGGAAAAAGGAAGAGAGGAGAAGGGGAGAAAGACAAGTCTCATGCACTACTGGTGGAAATGTCGTTAGTATAGTCATTATGGAAATTAGTATGGAAGTTCATCAAAAATTGAAATAGAACTACTAAGATCCAACAATCCCACTATTGATACATATATGGTATGTCAAAGAGACATCTGTAGTCTTGTATTTATTGCAGCACTATTAAAAATAGCTAAAATATGTAACCAACTTAGATGTCCATCAACAAAGGAGAAAGAAAAGGTATGCAGTGGGATATAGTTTAGCAACCAAAACGAATAAAATTGTGATTTGCTGCAATATGGATAGAACCGGAGAACCGGAGAACACATTAAGTGAAATAAGCCAGACACAGAAAGACAAATACCATGTGTTGTCATTTATATACAGGGGCTAAAAAGTGGATCCCATAGAAGAATGTGGTTAGCAGGCCCTGGGAAAGGTATGAAGGAGGTAGGGGATGGAGAAATGGAAATGGGAACAGGTACAGTTGGATAGATGGAATCCCTTCTACTAACCTTTTTGTCTTCTTTTTTGTGGTGCCGGGGATCAAACTCAGGGTCTTGTGCTTGCAAGGCGAGCACTCTAACCACTGAGCTGAATCCTGGGCCCTCTACTAACCTTCTGTAACCCCGCTGGATATGTATGCTTGACGACAATTGTATATTTCAAAATGGTTAACAGAAAGGCTTCTAAATGTCCCCAACACAAAGAAATGACAAATGTTTAAGGCGATGGGTAGGCAGTTCCCCCGATCCGAACATTACACATTGTACACATGTATTGAAATGTCATACTGTCCTCCTTAAATATGTACTGCGGTTATGTATCAATTTCAATTAAATAAATCTATAATTCTCAAATAATTATACAGCAATGTGTTTTGAAAACTCTGGCTAGAGAAGCTTTCTGTTGGAATAAAGAGGGGAATTTCAGGTGATAAGAAGTAATAGACATTAAACTACACATCTTCAAATAACTCATAGTTTGAATACATTTCTTATATATTTCCCTAACCTTCTTTTAAAATGGAGAAACAACCTAATCTGATCTATTAACTAAAACTTGAAAAATAATATTTTGCTATTATGAACAACTGCGTTTGATAAAAAACAAGGCTGGGCTGACCAAAACACAGAAGGACTGGGTTTTATTTCACTTTTATCTGGTTAGATGACATTTCAATACCTTCCTTTGTAGCTTGGGCTTTCTAAGCTTTCAAAGTAATATCAGCTTGCCCAGGACAAATGCTCATTCAGGGACAGAAAAGTCATTTGTTATTCTTGATCAGAGAGAATAACCCAAAATTCATAATTATAGGAAAGATGTTGTTCATTGCTTCTTACATTTTCATGAAATTTTACATTATTTTACTTGTGCTCTTTGAGAAAAGAACTATGAAGGTTATGTTTTCCAATACTGAAAAAATATCAGAATAGCAATTCTGCTCAGGAGAAGAGAACAAGAGAAGGCAGAAAAGACTGGAGGCTGATTCCTGGCCCTGACACTCACTCACTGCCCGACAAAAACACTTCCCCTTCCCAGGCCTCCATTCCTTCACAGGCCAAATGCTTGTTTGAACTAAATGATCACCTTCTAAAAACAAGCTGACATCCGCAATGCTGTCATCCACTTCCTGGCAGACGTTACCAACCAGTTACAGCATCTCCCCCAATTTCCTGTTCACAGCCTCCGAATCATGATCAGTGGTGCCCTCCAAGAAGCCACCACCAATGAGTTTATATTTGCATAATCAATTTAACTTCATAAAATTTCTTAGTTATAATAGTTTTAAAAATAGCACAAGGGGGAAAGGAACAGAGGGACAAGAGAAATAAGAAATGGAAGGAAAAAATGGAAACAAAGCTTTTGGAAATAGGGAGGGAGGAGGGGGTGAGGGGAGGGGAATGGGGAAAAAAAGAAGCAGCAAGATATGCCATGTATAGGTACAAATTCCCTATGCTGAATGTTATCACTATGTACATCGAAAATGTACCATTAAAATAAAATTTAAAATTTTTTTTTAAAAAGCACAAATTTTTTTTCCTTATAAAGGAAGAGTCACAAAGGCCTTAGATTTATTCTTGTTAAGAAATACAACAAAGATATTTAATTTTGTGGACCTGAAGGGACTGTGTCCCAGTGGTCTGAGCTGTTACATATTGTGTGTGACGTGCACAAGAGCAGTTGCTTATTTAAGTCTCAGGTAAAGCATCTGTGCAAAAAGTGCTGGGCGACGCCACCGTCTTTTCCACATACTTTGCCTTCCAAGATGGAGGGAGACGGCGATGGACTGACGCCTCCTTCCACACCGAGTCTGGGGCCTGCCCCACTGTGCACTTTACAGTACTGTCACTGTCCTTACGTCCCTGTTTCTCAACTATGCTACTACTTCCTAACATTCAGGAACTGTTCGGTATCCACAGTCTAGCACAGGCTGTACTCAGAAACTTATTGGACATTTGTTAATTTAACTAGTGCAGCTCTAGAAATAAATAACAAAGTCCCACTCATGCTAGTGAAGAAAGAGGCAAAAACAACCTCATCCAACCGCATCACTCTACTAAGAAAGCACTTTTGCTCAGCTCTAGGCACTCATTTCCTGGAAGAAGCGACATCCGTGCTGAAGGGTGAAATTAGCAGCATCACGCCCACAGAAGAGGGCGTGGGAAGGGCCTGGGAGGAAGCATGGAGACTCCTTGCTATGCTGGAGGGGTGGAAGTGCTTCCTGTAGCCGCAGACATGTGTGCCTACAGAGTATTTAAAATGAGTCCAAAAAGTCAGGCTGTGGATCCTTCGTGAATGATGATGATGGAAGACATTGTGCATTGAAGTATCTGAGTGAGTAGTGAGGAATTTAAAGCTACTGCTCGAAGGTCATCCAGGAGCATTCTACAAGTTGAGCCTGAAGCACAAGAGGCAGCGGAGCCAAGGGCAATGACCACCCAGGTCCAAAAATGACCACTGCATGAATCGGAGCATGAGGACTGAAGACGGGCTGCAGGAAGAGCGTTCAAAGGCAGACGCGACCAGCCTCGATCACTGACTAGTCACGGAAAAGGAGCAAATGTTGTTAAAAAGTCAAAGATTTACCATAAAGTATGTTTCTCAACACACTGTAGGTGAGATTTGTGGTTTACTTTCCCTCTAACCTCCCAGTATAATTAAATTCCCATCATCTTGCAACAACTCATGTGCAGAATGAATCGACTCTCACTTTATTGATTTCATTAACATATTAGCAACTATTATTACAAGATTAGCTCTGTAATTTTTAAATGAGATTTAGAAATGCACATAATTAAGAATAACAACTACAGATTTTCCATTGGGAAAAGTATTTTCTTTATTATAAACCAATCATCATTTAGACAAAATCTATTACTTAATCAAAGGATTAAAGCACACTATCACCTGCTAAATTTTTGCAAAATAAAGTACTGGGAGGAATTCTTCAAAAAAATTGATCCATATGATGCATTTATAAATCAGTTTATCACAACCTATATATGAAATAAGCTTAGGAAATTATTTGAGTCCCATAATTCTAGGACTCAAATTAATTTGTTAATTAGTATCATCACGGACGAACTATGAATTAGTCCAGATTTATCTGGACCCTCCTCCGCCTCCCCATCCCTCTCTAGGAAGCCAGAGATCTGCACCTTGGCCTCAGTCTCTGGTTACAGAGACTCCAGGGGGAGTGAGTTCTTCACGCCCTTTCCTAGATAATTAACAGCAGAAAATATGAATGGGATCATCAGATTCGCTCTAATTAACTGCATAACTTTTCCAAATTGTTTAACATTTTAATCTCTTTTCTTATAGAAGGCAGAAATAATACCTGTATGTGCTTTTTAGATTTGGTACAAGATTAAAATAAAATCAAACATACTTAAAACCCTGCATATTGCCAGATACCTAGTAACTTTTTCAAAATGGTACCTATTGGTACAACCATTATTATCCCCATTCCATTAGGATATTGTTCTTGGCAAATGACAGGCCCTATAACCTAAAAATTAATTAATAATAACAAGCGAAGTATTGATACTGTAAACTTCATTGGTCCTAATTGTTACCTAAATACTTGCAATGAATCGTTCCCTGCTGTAGCTACCTCTTAACCCAGAGTTTCTTATATTGTAGCCTCAGTTTTCATAGCTGTTATAACTCCAAACAGTAAGATTCCATGACCAGACATATTTAGAAAATGCTGGATTAAACAAAACTGAGGAGGATCTTTTACTCCAGTGATCCTCCCAACCTTTTAATATGATGGTACACACCATAGGTACAGTATAGGGGAATTCTTAAGAAACCCATTGGACCCTCAGAGCAACTTCCTAACCTTGGAACATATTTGAGATCTACTTTTGTGATATAAAAGGATCAATGATTAATTCAAACCTGGTACACAATAAGAGAAAGTAAAATGTTGACAGGAACAAAGTTTCATTTCTTGATTTAGGAACACCTGGATGAAGGTGGGGAGGGCAAGGTAAGGAGACAAGAGTTTACTTAGCAGTCAGCTAAGACTGAAAGTTTGTCTTACTACCATGTAAGAAGGTACACAGATGAAACTGAGCTAAAAATTCTGAAATCATCTACATTGTGTTTTGAATTTGTACCCTCCAAAATTTAGGTATCATCAATCAGGGTCCTTGAGAACTGATCAGGCCTTGAAGGCCGCTCCCTCAGGAATGGGATGAAGTCGTTATAAAAAGAGACTTCACACACTGTCCTCTGCCTCTGGTACCATCTCAGATGCAGAGACCAGACCCTCCCCACCTGCTGATATCCTGATTATATTCAGCCAGCCTCCAGAACTCTATGAAAATATATTTTGGATAAATGCATAGAGAAAGAAAATCTTTTTGGTCCATGATGTCACTAAACCTTCCTTTTATTTTAAGTTGAATTGCTCCAATATGTTTGCACAACTTGGGCACAAGTAAAAACTCTCAGTCAGTATCTATCACTTTAGTAGAGCTTGCACGAGACAAAAGATTCACAATCTTTTATGTGAAATCCCAAAATCTAAAAATTCTAAAATCCTGCGAAAGTGTTTTTTATAATTCATTTACCAGCAAAATTTGACGTAACCTAATCAAATGTAAACAAAACCCACCCTAAAATGGTGTAAAGCCTAATAGTTCTTATTTCATCTCATTTAGCTTCTCCATGTGTTTCAGCACAGAAATACAAACATACTGATGATAAGGTATTGTCACAGGTCCCTCTAGCAGTGACAACTAATATATGACATAAACATCTTTACCACCTTTCTAAAACTTAAACATTCTGAATCCAGATGCATATCTGTCCCCAGGGATTTTAGATAAGGGAACATGGGCTTGTGATCATGTTCATCTCAGGAATCAGTGGATTTTTGCCAATCAATCTGCCGACTGCTCAAGGACAAGAAAGTGATGTTTCTACTTTTATTGCGTTTTTGAGACAGATGCAGGGCAGGCTATCATAATAAATGGTTAAATCACCTATCCCCATCTCAAACAGGAAAATGGGATTTGAGCCAATTAATGCAAAAGGTGCGTTCCTTGTACTTGATTATTTCTTTGGTTGTAGATTAAAAAGATCCAAAATTTTGAGCAATTAATGAGAAAAGGAAAAGACTAATTATTGAGCCTTCCCTGAATCTTCACTTTGTTTTGGTTTTGGTCTCGCTAATAAGAAAAGGCCAGTCCACAGGAGTCACAGCTCACATGCAGCTGAGCGACCCCGTGTCCCATGGCAGAGAGCCCAGACCTGGGGTAGGAAGACCTTGGCCACTCAGGTCTTCCTTCTCTGAGGAAAGCACTAGCTGCTGTTGCTGCCTTCTCTGAAGAAAAGCTTCTAGCCGCATCTCAGAGGTAAGGAATGAAGCTTTCCTATCACTATGACTTTTAAATGATCTCAGCATTCCCACAGGGAATGCGGTTCCATCCCTCAGTACGAGCTTGAGGGAAGTCAGCCATTGGAACACTGCAGTAATGCACACGTCCACGGAGGCTGGAACTACAAGCACAAGCAACCACTCTCCGATATCAGGCCGACACGAAGCTCTGAGTGCCTTTTCCAGCTAACCGCATCCACCTGCCCGTTCAGCTAGACAGAGACAGGGCAGAATGCAGAAATTAAAGACTGTTACCAGGGACCGATTGGTGGTTCTGGCACTAAGTAGTCAGACAAGTAGTAATAAGAACGATTATTATTATTACAGTCCTATACCACACACTGATATTTCGGTGAACAGCAGACCGTGTACATGACAGTGTGTCATCTGGTGACATCACAGATACCTCAGTTTGTGTAAGAAGTACAATCTATGATGTTAACGCAACGATACCTATTGACACATCTCTCTGAACACATCTCTGCTGTTAAACAATGCACGACTGTACTTTTACATTAATAAACAACTGATAATGTACATACAAGTGGCCTGTAAGTACCAGGCCCTCAACTAGACACTTGGCATGTATAATCTTGCTAACATTTATAACAACCTTACAAGATAGACATGGTTTTGATTTACACGAGTAGAATCAGATACACCGAAAGACTGAATAACATGCTGAAGACCCACAACTTGTGAGAAGTGCAAATTCCAACCCCAGGGCTGACAGGACCCAGGGTTCAAGAACAGGTCTGTTCCCAAAATAGTAAGAGCTGTGGTATGTGTGCAGTACTTGACAGTTCAAAGTGCAATAACTTTTCTGATTCTAAAAACGTTTTGAAGTGGAAAAGCCTCTTTTCGAGATGGCAAAATGGAGCCCGAGAAAGGCTGAGGGATTCCCTTCCCTTTGACCAACTCGGGAGCAGCCAGCCCAGCTCCAAGAAGCAGCGCCCGGCCCAGGCAGCGCCCTCTGCTGTTCTTCACAGGGCTCTGAAGCTCAGAGACTGAGAACTGAAAAATCAGAGCTCTTTTGTCTTATTTTTATTGCAAATCCAAGAGTTTGAATCTCCCCGGATTTAAGGACCAGAATCATGGCCTGCAGGATAAAACAGCCTTTTTTGTTCGTCTGCAGCACTCCGACTTTATTCCTTCACTGTGAATTCACATAGCACTTCTCGCTCTTTGCTGAATGTTTTGTATTTATCTGATACATCCTCTTGCAAAATCTCGAGTCTCAGTTATATAAGGGTTACTGGTTAGCATCTGTTGTCCTACGACCTACATTATTTCCTTCTCATAGGAGTACTGTAAGAACACAATATATGCCACAAATGAACATATCTAAAAACAATTACACTTTGCTACTTGAATTATTAATTAATAGTTATATTACTATTACAATGATTTTTAAAGCCAGTTTAGACTTCTAAATAATTGGAAACAATACATCCAATCAGAAATAAGAAAGAGGATAAATAAGATACATAGGAGGAGGAAGAATAATAATTCACTTTGGGTCAGAAATGGTGAGCAACTTCTTCCCCAGCCATCGATCCCCATAAATCAAGACCTGGAGGAGGTATAGAGGGCAGATAGCACTTGCGTCTGGTAAGGACTGCGGAGGCTCTTCCTGGACTTCACATTCTTTATGGATCTCTTTACTTTCTAGTTTGGGTTAAGGATGTCCTGTGTATTAAAGATGAATTTATTCCAGAAATGTAAAGATGTTGGAGTGGCGGGCAGAACAAAGGAGAGAAGAAAAGAAAGCATCCCCCGTGGGAGGCTCAGAGGCACTAACCCTTCCAGCCTGTTTCCTGGCTCAGGTCACAGGAGGGGGTGATGCATGGAGGAAAAAGTCCGCTCTGGAAAAATCCATCGTAATGTTGCACGTGCTGCTCCTTCTACGCACTTTTCTCACTTCTGGGAGCTCGCATTACTTCATCTTTTAAGATTCAACTTATGTTGTATCCTCTAGGAAATGCTGTCTGGGCCTTATTTGTCTTGTCACTCCCAAGATGTCCTACTAAACCTATTTAAGTGTAAGTCTCCTTTTAAATATGTGGCATTACAGTCTTAGCACTGAGAGCAAGGACCACATCATACTCTATGTTTCTCTGAGACATCATGTGATAAATGATGGAATTTCTTATGATACAACTTCATTTTTATTTCCCAATCTTCAAATAAACAGCCTTAGGGAAGAATTTCTCTTTCTTAACCCTGGAAAGACAGATGACTGTTCTGCTTATTCTGAGACCCACTTACATGAGAATCATTTTTTTTTTTTTTTGGTGGTGCCGGGACTCGAACTCAGGCCCTTGTGCTTACAAGGCAAGCACTCTAATCACTGAGCTAAATCCCCAGCGAGAATCATTTTAGTATATTAATTAAAATATCCTATCATGTGCAGTGATCAAAACTTGGACAATGACTTGGAGTGATATCTTTTCTCACTTCATTTATCAAACTATCTGACAAACAGGTCTGAGTTTAGCAGCTTCCTGACTTCGGGCAAGAAGGGGCAAGGTATAAACAACTTCTTCTCCCTTTTTTCTCACTTCCTCATCCAGTTTGTTGCTTCCAGCTTCTGGGTTCTCCACAATTTTAGATCAGGGAGAGAAGAGGAAATATTACGTCCAGAAAGTTGAACTTGACTGCCTGTGTCCTCTGGACACAGCACGGACTCCTCCCTGGGGTGGCTCTGGAGGCCCTGCCGTGCTCAGGTGCGGGTGCGTCCACCACCTCCCTGGACACTTCCCTCCCAGCTCCCCTCTTAGCTACTGGCTTCCTGGCTGGCATTGCAGAGGGCCTCTTCGTTAAGGGGAGCTGCTTCCAGGGTCTCCGCAGCTCTGCCCTCAACTCTTCCCCTCAGAGGCACAATCCTGGCCCCCTTGTGAGCGTTCACAGGCCTACCTCGCTGTCCTTTGCTCTCCCTGGAGAATCACACCCACCTCTCTTGAGAAGCACAGATTTAGAAGTTAGTCACCTTCATTCCCCATCTTGACTGCAGAAAAATCTCCAACAGCTCTTTCACAAAATATTCATTTCTGATCATTTTTCTGATCTTAAAATAGGTCAGAAATTTCAAGCGTCCTAAAACTGAGTCTTGATATTTCCTTTAAGCATTCTCTTTTGGGCTTGGGTCCTCACTGTGGAATTTTATACGCCAGTGTCTCAATCAAGCACCCAATTTCTCTCATCTACCAGTAGAATGCCCACATGCTGCAGGCGCAATGAATATTTAAGTGAAAACCTGACGATTTTATAACACTCTTCAGAGCACATAAATTGTCACTTCTATATTTTCCAGAGAGGACCTTCTAGATTTAGTACTTTTTTACTGAGTTAATTAACAAGATCCATATCCCATTATAATAAACCTCTTGGCAAAGGCATCCAGCAGTCACTATCTTATTTTAATAACTGCAGTCCTTTCTAACAGCTTATCTATCAGCAGAGCCAACACCACAAATCGTGCTTCCTTCTCTAAGTGCTGACTGTGCAGTGTTTCACACAGACCTTGCTCCTCACTAAATCAGGCAAAATCAAGGACAAGCGACGGAATGTGCACAGGACACGAGGTGATGAATTCGGGATTGGGAAGATTCAGTGGATGACAACTTTAGAATTTAAATGTCACCAGCTGAAACAGGCCATCCATGCCCTCCTCATGCCAGACTAACTGAGCTGAACATTAGAAACCAACGTTGCGAACTAACCCAGCATGACTCATGGACGGTTAACTGCACACACACTGTAAAAACTCGATGCTAAGGCACACTGAAATATCTCTTAACATCTCTCCATTCAATTTCTGCGTATCTGTCTCCTCGACCTTGTAAGTAACTTAACATCAGTACCAAACTGTTTCCCCTGCTCCTCCAAAGATTTTGTTCAAAGTGTATGTCTAGGAAAAGGAAAATCAACTTAGACTATAATAAATGTGATTCTCTCTTGTGTTTTATGATTATTTTTATCAGTGTGTGTTCAGCCAAAGGCATGTGTTTGCTTATGGGATCAGATTAAAATTTCTAAAAGGAAAAAAAAAAAAAAAACAATGAAATGTGTGGCAGTGGGAATGGTGTTGGGGGAGGAGTCTGGTAATACTTTATCTTTTATGTGAAACAGAAGTTTGCAGGAAGAAAATTCCTTACAGACAGGCTTACTGCTTCAGAAAGGACTTCTGGGATGTCCTCGATGCCCGCCTGGCAGCACAGCAAAGACGGGGCCCGAGAGACTCGGGTCACACAGCACCCACAGGAAACAGAGACAGCACCCCTACTTGTTGCTTTACAAAGCGCAGTCGCTAAAATAAAAATCAAACTTCTTTAGCCTAAAGCTATTTTGAGGAAAAGAAGAAAAGGAGATGCAGGGAAACACAAACGGCCAAGTATCTGCGCCCTTCTTTGGTGCTGCGTTTCCACGGCAGGGAAATGTGTCCAGTGGTTTGGGGTACTCGTGTGTCCTCATTTGCCCAGGAATGGGAAACGGCCCTTCCAATGGTCTAAACCTACCCGTGGAACAGCCACTTGATTCCTCGGCATGAATGGAGTCCAGGATTATCAGCTTGAGGGACTGGGTGTGAAGTTCTCAGAAAACCAGAGTGCCTTATAGCCAGCACCACACAAACAAAACCTCTATCCCTACCCAGGCTTGCACCAAGCAGAAATAACAGCAAAAAGTCAGGGGGATCTGTGATGGTGGGGGGAGATGGAGCTCTGCCCAGACTGCAAATGCCCAGCTCACAAGTTCCACAGCCCTCCAAGCTGAACTGCAAATGTCAGCGTGGCAAGTGGCCGCCAGTGAACTTGACCTTGGAGGCAGAGAGCGATGGACCACCCCCCACTCCATCACCAGGACACCTAAACCACAGTATTGCTCCAGAAGCCACGTGCTCATTATCAGCAGAGGGCACAAAATGTCATCGGTTTGGAGTTTTTAAAAAGTGGGTTTAAAACACTATCACTCTGTGCTTCTTCTGTTTTTCCTTTCCATTCATCTTCTCATTAAGTAGACTCATTCAGCATACATGTTTCCCATCAACTATGCACAGGAGTTACTCTGGCTAGCGGGTGGGTAATGTGCTGAGCCAGGTCATGTCTGCACAGACTATTCTTGTCTGCCTGTGGTTTAATTTCTTATGGAGAACACAGATGAAAAAGAAAACAAACTGAAAACTAATAGTACCATTTTAATTAGAGAAGTCTGGGAAGATTTTTAAGGGAAACACCTTGAAACAAAGGACTAAAGTGAAAAAAGGTAAGGAGTACCCTGAGGTGGGGAGGGTACTATGCAAAGTGCATACTTTATGCTAAATGGCCAGGACCTGAAAGTGCCTGCAGTAGTCACAGAATTTAGGAAAGAGTTCAGCTTCAGTGTGCCAAGCTCGGAGCAAGGTAGCACAAAATAAATTTGGTAAGATATGCTCTGAGTGATCATGAATAGCCTGTGGGCCTTTGTAAATTCAGTGGGAACCTCCTGTGAAAGGTAAAGTCAGAGGCAGGCATAGTGACACAAACCCATAATTCTAGCACTGTGACAGGCCAAGGCAGGAGGGTCCCAAGTTTGAGTTCCACCTAGACAACTTGGTGAGACCCTGTTTTAAAATAAAATTTTAAAAAAAAATGTAAGGGCTGGAGATGTACGCAGTTCAGTGCAAATGCCCTAGATTCAATCCTTAGTATTAAAAAAAAAAAGAAAAGGAAAAAGAAAGAAGAGAGAGAGGGAGGAAGGAAGACGGAAAGAGAAAGAAATAAAACAAATGATGCAATCCAGTTTCCAGGTTAGGTGCTGAGGATGCCCCACTTGTAACAATATAGAGACCCCAGACCCTGGAAATAGACTAGGGGAGACCCAGGACGGAAAGGATATGGATTGCGGACTCTGGTAGCAATCCAGACACAGATAACTGGCAGACTGAGGAGATGGAACTACAGATGGAAGGAAGAGGTTACATGCAAATTACAGTCGGGAAATCTAATCAACAGGTCTACTAATGATTTTGACATTTGGGTTTAAAGAGAGGGGTGAATCAAAGGTAATTTCTTTGCAGGGAAAACAAAGAGTAATTCGAAAAATGGTAAATTTTAGATGTCTGTGAGAAATCTAAGTGGGAATAAAAGACTTAAAACTTTGGTATGCAAGCCTAAAGCACATGGCAGAGCTGGGGTGGAGACATTATCATAAAAGGGGACTAAGATCCAAGAAAACTGAGGTTGCAACAGGAAAGTAAATAGTAAAGGAAAGAAAAGAGTAAGAACACACTGCCCGAAACACCACACAGTTCTTCGAGGTAGGTACTGTTGTATATGTTTCCCATGTGACAAAATGTAGAAACGACAATTTAAAACAATAGATGGTACGTGGTAAAGCGTGAAGGCATGTACCTTGCCCAGAGGTTACACAACTATCAAGAACCCCTCAGTTCATTCTGTAAAGAGCCGAAGTCTGAGTCAATTCAATCCCAAGCTCCAACTCAAAATCAAACAAAACCATTCAAATGTTGTCCATTGGCCACCTGATTGGATTTTTCTCACGTAACTTGCTTACATTTACTAAAATTTCTTGATACAACAGGTTGTCTATGTAGTATCTTTCTTAAACTCAAACCAACACATGTGGAAGGTGGAACCAATTGGTCCTCACACAGACCTACAGAGAAACTCTGCTTACTAATCCATCACAAAGAAGAAACTGGTGACCCTCTGACACCTGGTGACACCTGCCTGCTGGGTGTTCACCTGCCTGCTGGGTGAACTGAGAAATCACAAACCTGCCACTGTTAGCCAATCCTCAACATTTTAAACCAATCTATGTTTAATACACGCCATGGGGCTCACAAATTTGCAGTTATTTCTCAAAGTGTCAGCGAGGTGAAAAAGTCTGAAGTTTTATTTTTAATTCACAAAGGTTAATCAGGTTCAGAAAAATTGTATAAAAAGGCTAATCATAATTTTAATTTAAACATTTCATTTTCATCCCATTCCACAACGCTGTTTAATATAAATGTAGTTTTTCTTTTTTTTTTTTTGTGCCGGGGCTTGAACTCGGGTCCTCATGCTTGCAAGGCAGGCACTCTAACCACTGAGCTAAATCCCCAGCCAAATGTAGTTTTTCAAGCAAAACTTTTTGAATAAGAATTTGAAGAAAGTTCTGCACAAATACTGCTCACTTTTCTAAGGAGAATCACCATAATTACATCCCTAACTACTTTCAACAAAGGGGAAACAGGCTGCCTCATGGGTATAAGGAGATAAAGACACTATCTTCCCAGATTTTAGGGATTAAATAGAATCACATTCACAAAACTTTAGGAATATACAATACTGTGCTGAGAATAGGTGATAAAAATTCATTTTCCATATTACCAAAACTGTAAATTTGAAATATTCATGTTCAGAGTTGTATTATAAAAGCTCTACAAAGAGAAAATCTGTTTCTTGACCCAATAACGTTCATATGGCTTGATGGATGGTAATTACTACAGTAAAATATGAGCATTTTGACCCCCAAGGGGAAGGCTGGAACCTGTTACTGAGTAGGTCTGCATAGATCACATGGGCTTATCCAACTACCTATTTTGTAAATTGACATATTTTCAAGTACAATCCGAGAGACTCAATCTGAACTCTACACAATGCATATTCACAGGAGCCGATGTATCACACTTGGCGCATAATACATTATTCACAAACACACCTCAAGTTTTTCTTGCAGATTTATGGCACAGTTTTTAGGGAAAAATATATACATCTCAACAATTCCACCCCATTCCTGCTACCTTAAACTCGTACTGCTCTAATCCATGTATCCTAAAGAGTAAACCTGAAAAATAAAATCTAGTAGTGCAAAAAATGTCTCTTAAAGATGAATTCAAACTTACTTATGTAGACAAAGATTTTTAATGTGAAAAAATAAATAAGACCAATCTTTCTTCTTATAAAATGGTAATCACTTACAAATATTGGACTAAGTATTTGTAAATTCCACAACCTCGCAGATAACAAAAAAGTACTGAAAAGTACATATGTCTAAGGGACGTCATTAGCAAACCTAAGTAGACTAAAACAAAGAGAATTAAATCCTTTGAATGAAAGGTAATGCAGCTGAATTTAATAGCTAATGAATTGAGCTTCATTTTGTTTCTAGCTACTCAGGGAATTTCCACCTTTAATAAGAACAGTGCATTCAAGAAAAGGAATATATTTATTCACACCTCTTTATCTGAAATTATTATATATATCATTTGACCGCTTAATTTCAACAGTTTTTATTTTGTACTTTTAAAATCATTGTACATAGCAGTTAAATCTTGTAGGTATTATTTTCTTATCTTTAAAGAAAATTTTTAAAAAGCTGACATGAGTTGAAGATGTATCCCGAGGGCCTACTATTCTGCTAAGAGCTGTATATGTTGTTTGTTTTTATAATTTGGATTGAATATACAGAAACACCTTCTAATACTGATTTTTAATATAAAAAGTATTTATAAAAAAGAGGTAGTGGATTTCTTGCCCCGAAGCCTTCTAAATATAGAATTTTTCTTTGTTTGTGACTGTATACAAATGGCTTTGTCAATAGACAAGGAAATTATTGGTTCTAGCTCCAAAGTAATGAGAAAATGCACAGCCAATTGCCAAAACTATGTTATTATTGTATAGTCACAAGTGATTCTAAGTGATCTTTCAAGGTTCTGTCAGAGCTAGCATCCCACAGGAAAACAGGAAATGATAATCCAATTATTACGGATGCTCCTGTTTAAAAAGTTCTCCAGGAGTACATACTGGAATCACTTCAAGGAACTGCTGTCTGGCTCAAGTTTTCATTTTCTTCTCCCAGTTATGTTTATGGCAGGAGATCAAGCCCAAGTATTGTTATTCTCCCCCGCCAAAAAAAGTACACACGAAAGAGAATTGATAAGGAGTATATCTATTTGATTGGTGGAAAGATAATCATTCTTATAACTGACCATGTGCATGATGCTATCAAGCATAAAAATGAAGTGCATAAAAAGACTAGAATTAGTCCCACTTTGAAATATAAATTAAAACCACATGTTTTGAGTCTTCACCATATTCAGCTTTATTATCCCACTTGTTCAAAATCCATTGTTTTGCAAAGAAAAAGAATATAGTGATGAAACTCACATATTTACTGCAACTTTTTGATCTACAAGATTTTAATAAATAGGGAAATTGAGTCAAATAGAAGGTAATAGGAGTCCTTTACCATCCTACTGAATTCATGGACAGAAGATGGTTGACTGACAAGGAGTGTATGGGACTCCAGGACAAAAATGTGTTTCCTCATCTCTAATATCTCAGTCAATGCAGTAGTTCCTGATATCACAAAAGAAAGAAAGAAAGAGAGAGAAATAAAGTTTCAAGAGCAGGGCATTTTACTTGATAGGAACTGCCAACTTCTCTGGTTGAATGCAGGTTGATTCTGCCCCACTGTGTCAAGGATGAACAGGAAGAAATGGCCTCGGAAAGGCTCTCGACCTCTGCATTTGACTGGACACAAACTCTGGGGTCAAGAGAGTGCTCGGTGTTCTTGCACTGAGACAGAAACCTGAGCTCTGGAGGCAAAGCGCTCCCGGAGAAGCCTCGCCAAAATGATCTCTCGGAGCTGGGCACACAGCGACCCTGCCTTCCTCAGCCTCCCTCCCGGTTTGCTGTGCAGGATCCCAGCCGAGGCCCCTGAGGGTGGCCCTACAGTCCTCCCATGCAGTACCTGCTCCCACCTCTGTGTCACTTCCCTTTCTATGGCTGTATAGCTCTGAGGGCAACCACGGAAGCCAGAGCCTCCCGCCACTATCCCGGAGTCTGAAGAAGGACAGCTTTCTCCACCCACAACCCCAAACCATGCCTCGCCCTGGCTGACGTCCACATGAACAAAAAGTACACCCAGCTAACCACTGAGATGAGGGAGTTTGAGCCAGTACAACTAAAATATACCTTTAACTTTACTGCTAGAAATCTATCCTAATTATGCTTAAAGATAGATGTCAACAATTAACTATAATACCAGGAAAATAAGAGAATTACTTAAAAGATGAATTATAAAATTAGCTATAGAATATCCCTTTAATTAAATACCTTGTGCCAATTTAAAATAATTTTTAACTACATGGGACAACGTATGCAGAACATTCGGCTCTACAAAGAAACATACACAACCATTACATGACATAGAATTGCAATTTACACACACACATACAATTTAACCACAATTACTTTGGAGTATTGGAAATAATTAGAAGTAACTTCATCTTATTATTCATATTTGTTATTCAAAAATTTTAGAACACATGTTTGTTACATTCAGAAGAAATCATTTTCATGCATCTCATGCATGATGAGAATGACGGGAAGAGAAAACAGGGAAACAAAGAAGCTGCAGCGATGTGACGTACCGGACACTTCTGCCGAGGCTGCCCTCGGTGCGAGCTCGCTGTGAGCGGGCACAGACATGCTGAGACAGGCCTCCCGAGTGCCAGGCCACTGGCAGGGCCCCGTCGGAGGAGCACTGTCGGTCTCCTCCAAGCCACGGCAGGCTGGTGGCTGGCCTGAGTGTTCCACACGAACACCACTACTTCCCAGGTGGGACGTGACATGCGTGACACTATGAACCACCTGCACAGCAACCTCATTGAAGACAAGGAATAGAATTCGTGTATACCTGCTATGTTTTGAACCCTAAATGCCCCCCAGATGCTGCCTATTGAAAGATCAGCCCCCACACGATGGTGCCCCCAGGAGGCGGCAGAAGCTGTGGGAGGTGAGACCCAAGGGCGGAAGCAAGGCACTGGGCAGGGCTTGGAAGGAACAGTGGGACCGCCCCATCTCTGAACGGCTCTTCGTCTCTCCCTGACTCCTGCCTGCTCCCCTCTGCTGTCCTTTCATGAGGCTGTTTCTGCCTTGGATCCAGCTGACCTGGACTGAAACTTCCAAAACCATGAGCCAAAATAATTCCTTCTTCCTAAAGTTGTTCTTTTCAGATATTTTGTCACAGCAGTGGAAATGTGACCAACACAATACTTTTCCCTTTTAGTCATACAGAATAATATGCTAACTAAAGAGGGTGTTTACATTAAAAAGAAATCTACTGTAAAATGTGCAGCATGAAAGGTATCACAGAACCTAAATTAAATCACTGTTTGATAAAAATGCGACCAATAATACAAATCACACATCTATTATTACCATTTTTCATAGTAGTTCATGGTGAATCTATTTTCTTTTTCTCTGACAAACTTAAGACCAGAACCTGGGGGAATTTTAT
>PVJO010020333.1:0-32272 GCA_004026905.1 Hystrix cristata
CAATCCCTCAGGGGTAGTCAGAGATCAGAGGTAGAAGGAAAGCTTGTTTTGGAAGAGCCACACACAGCAATATTTTGGGATGAGGGAAGCATCCAGTATTCAAAAACTGTACTTCAAAACACAATTAATTTATAGTACACTAATATTAAGAAATTTAAATAGTAAAAAGAGAAAAATAACAATAGTTTCCTCCAGTGGTAATATTTTGGGTTTTAGTTTCTTCTTTCTGTTTTCTGTGGTTTAAAACTTTTAAATCACATTCCTGACATTTACATTTTGAAAACTATGTTATTAAAGATGTGAGTATAAAAATTAAAAGAAGAAAGTTATTAGGATTGGAGAAATGACAAAACCTACAACTTAATAGTTCTATACATAGAAAATCAAAGTACAATTTAATATAGCCCACACAGAGACACAAAACTTATAGAGATTAACATGCTGTCTAGACACCTGACCAACATTAAAAAACAAACAGTACTTCTACACAACAATAATTACCAATCAGAATATATAATGAAAATTCCATTTTCAAAATACCTATGAAAACTATAATATCCATAGGAATACAGTAAATACATGAAAGCTATTACAGGGAAACCTAACCATCATGATTGAAAGAAATTAAAGGAAATTAGTGGAGAGGTATATTACAAGTATAGATTTGAAGATACAATGTCATAAAAATGTCAATTATTTATAAATTTATAAAAATGTATGCAACTAATAGAAATCATGTATTTTCTTGAAATTCGAATGGAGTTACAACCTACATGGAGGGATCAAAGTGACAGAAAGAACCAAGATAGATTTAAAGAGGCAGTGTGTGGGTCCCTGACCTGTAGGCACATGATGATGACCTTCAGACAGTGGAGTGCTGATGAAGGTCCAGGGATGCAGACTCTTTCGTGGGAGAACAGAGTACTCAGGCACATGATCACATACACAAAGCACAGCAGGGAAGGCATGGGGTATTCATGGATGGAACAGAGTTAACTAGTGATTTCAATGTTCAGTGGAGACATGGCTTCCAACTTCCAGATGGAAGGATTCCTTAGAAAGGCTCTAAAAAAGAACAGTCTGTAGAGAAAGTGATAGATCATTTTGACATGCTAAAATAAAAATTTATACAAGATAATAAATACAGTGAAAAGAAAAGACAAACAGGGAAAAGATTAGTTATAAATGCAGCAGAAAAGGATTGAGATCAAATAAATATATATATACACATATTTATGTATATATATAATATTAAAAGACAATTGTTATGGCTTGTATCTAGCTGTCCCCCACAAAATCTCATGCACTCATAGATGGGGCTTTCCAAAGGTGGCTGGATGTAGGGTGTGTGATGTTAGGATAAAGGGTGCGATGCTGGGACTGATTCATGGTGCGATACTAAGATGAAGGGTGCCCAACCCTGGGTGTGGGTGCTACCTGCTCTACGGAGGGTAGCCTGGATAAGATACAAGGGACAGAAAGAGTCTGCTGCAGCCTCTCAGTGCTTCACTGCTTTACTGCCTTCCTGTCTTCTGCCCACCATGAACTTTTTTCTCCACTGCGATGCCCCTCTGCCATGTCTTCCTGCCTTGGCATGAGCCAACTATGATCTGAAACCTCTACAAACTGTGAGCTAAATAAATCTTTCTTCCTTTATCTTTGGGTGTCAGGTATTTTGTCTCTGCAATGAGCAAAATAACTAAGACAGAACCTGGCACCAGAGAAATAGGGTTGTTGCTATGACTATACCTCACCGTGTAGTTCAGGAGCCTGTGGGACTGGCTTTGGGAAGAGTTGGGAAAGGTTTGGAGATGCTGGCTGGGAAAGAAGCCCTAGAAAGCTTTAGGCTGTGCTTGATGGAATATTCTGGTCAGAGCTTAGAAAAACAGACTGCTGATAGAAATTCTGCCAGTAAAGACCAGGTTCAGGAGGTTTCTGTTGAAAAGAAGGACCACTTTGGCTGTTGGACTCCATAAGATGTGTGTTATGCCTTGGCAGAAGGTTGGTCTGCATTTTGCTCATGTCCAGAGACTTTGCCTGAGATTGAAAATTCTTTTTTTTTTTTTTTTTTTTTTGGTGCTGGGGATCAAACCTGGGGCCTTGTGCTTGCAAGGCAAGCACTCTAACCACTGAGCTAAATCCCCAGCCCCCTGAGATTGAGATTAAAGACAGCAGACTAATTAATCTGCCAGAAGAAATCTCAAGGCAGTCTAATGTTGAAGCCATTGCGTGGCTACTGCTGGGGCTTTTAAGCAGATGTATGTTGAGAATCAAGAGCAAAGAGCCCAGCAGAGTGATTTAAAGTATTGTGAGTCTGGCCAGAAAGGAAGCTCTATTAAAGCTGCAGCCTGGCAAGATGGAACAGAGCAGAAATTGGTTACTGAAAAGACTAGCAAGAAAAACCCAAGTATTTCAGAAGAGGACAACAGAAAAGATGGCCTGAGAACATCACAAGAACCAATGGAACACCACATTTACAGCCTCAAAATTGCAAAGGTGAACAACTCTGCTTTGAGAAGAGAGCCCTGGAGCACCATGGTGCAGAATGGCAGTGGCCTAGGGAAGTTATTCCTCAGATTTGGTTCACAGGCACTCAACCCCTACAGCCAAGAGAGAAGGAAACCTGACTACCACTCCCGCTGACAGCAGACTTCAGCATTATCCACATGGCGCTGCTTGTAGTTGCATACAGAGTGCCAGAGTTGTGGGGTCAGGAAGGCTTCTACCCAGATTTCAGAAGAAGGCCCGGGAGGCCAGGCAGTGTGCCCCTGAGAGGGCAGTGTGTGAAGCTGTGCATGTGAAGCCAAAGGAGCAGAAGAAACCCAGAATTTTGGACAAACCAGGAAGACAGGTCATCTGAGGAGGTAGGAGGGAGTAGCCAGCCCAAGAGAGAAGCCACGGGAGCTACAACCACCAGAAGTGCCATGGTGTGGAGCCACCCAAGCCCTTTGGGGTTCATGTCTTGCCACAGATTGCATCAGGTGCTGGTCATGGAGCTATAGGACTTAATGGTTGCCTTGCCAGATTTTTGACTTGCTTTGGATCTGTCCCTTTTTAATCTATTATTGGGTAATGCTTATCTCGTGCCATTGGATATTGGAAGTGTTTAACTTTCTTTTCATTTGTACAGGTTCTCACAGTGAAGCGTTTGCCTTAAATCTCAGAGTAGACTTTGGACTAGGACTTTTCAGCAATGCTGAAACTGTTAGGACTTTCTTTGAAATAAACTAAATACCTTATGCATAAAGGGATTATCGTGAGTCTTTTGGGGTACAGGGGTGGAATGTCATTGCTTGAGTCTAGATGTCACCCACAGAGTGTGTGATACTGGGAATGAGTTTTGTCCTTTAACTTTGAGTGCCAGGTATTTTGTCTCAGCAAAGAGTAAGACAATAATGAACAAATGGTAAAAGGATATGAATAGGCAACAGGAGTAGAAAATAAATATGGCTAAATGTTCAATATGCACCAGTAGTCTTGGAAAGACAAACTAGAATCAGTGTGATAGAGTTTCTAACCCATGAAGCTAGTAAAAAAAAAAAAAGATGAGGATGGGAAAAAATTGCAATGAATCTAAAGATATCTGGCAAATGGAAAGATGAGTACACCGTGTGGTCGGCAATTCCCTCTTGAGGATACAACTAAATCTATGCCTTCCAAATTCCTCTTACTTGGACTTATGTAGAAAATTCACTTTAGATCATCTACTTATATACAGAACACCCATGTATTTGGTATACATGTTCATGTGTATACGCATTCCCATGAGAAATATTTCTCCTTATCACATGTGATACACTATGATTTTTTTATTCTACCATGCCACCTTTCTATGTAACAATCATCAAGACTTACTTTCTGAAAACGATCTGCTCCCAAGGATCTTATTACATGTACTAGAAGACTTATACAAGATTATTCACCATAATTTTGTTTATAATAAAAATCAGAGTACTCCCATATATACATCTATATGTGGATGTATATGCATATATGCAAATAAACATATATACACACATACATATTTGTAGCAAAAGTTTCTGACATATACTTAAAGCCTTTTAAACAGGAGTGTTAAATGCCAAAGTCAAACAGCAGATACTCGGTGAGGGGCAGGGAAAGAAAAGACACACCCGATCTTCAAATATGTATCTAAATAGTTTTGGTTTACAAAAAATGTGGGAAACATGGCAAAATGCTAACAGTTGGCAGAGCATATCTTTCTGTACACTTCATACACGTTATAGCTTAGAAAGAGTCATGAATTCGATGAGCCTGGTTGGGCATGGAGGGAACACACGCGGTAGCTGCATAGAACAACTGCCACAGAACAGGTTGAGTTTTGCTTCGTTTCACCTGGTCCGTGTCGGGAAAATTTGCGAAGTGGGTGCTCCTACATCCAGTACCTCACCATTTGTCCCTTCGCCTTCATTCTCAGGATAGTCGTGAGTGATGAAGGTTGTAGCACATGATAGCACGCCTCAGAGCTCCTGCAAGGGGCTGACATGCAAACTGCAGCTGCCCGATGAGTGGACTGACATTTCCATGACATAGGGCTGCCTCTGCGTGCCACAGAGGGCACCAGGGCGGCGTGATGTGAGGCTTGGTGCTAAGTGGTAGAGTACACAGCAGGCTTCCCCTCCGAAAATACAAAAAAACAGAAGCCACATCTTACAAATCTCTTATTCCTGGGACCTCAGTGGCTGCTCAGAAAAGCCACCTGACATCTTCGTACACAGAGAAGCCCTGGGCCTCCTGCAGCCTCATTCAGGTGGGACCCTGACTATCATCCTGAACTCCACGTCTCCTGTCAAGGAGGACGTACTTATGTTTGGGAGGTCCAAGGCCTGGGCCAACAGCACATGGCCCTGAGGACAATCAGCCTGTGTGGAGTGTGTTTGCTTCAGTACTAACAAGGGCGGTGCTAGGATATCTGTCCCTAAGGAGGGTGCTGTGATGAGACGATGGGCGCAGAGAAGCTCTGTGGACTGTAATATAAGATGCATTTGTACGATACACTTGCCCTTGGCAAAACTGCTCCATAGGAAAACCACAGTCCAAGGCAGGAATCAGCGCTCTCTGAGAACCACAGTTGCCAGGCCACATCGTACACTCCCACTGAGCTCCACATGCTGCACACCCAGCCCACTGGCCTTTCCTCAGCGCCCCCCCAACCCATCAAACTATCTCTAGCTCTTGTCTGGCCCTTGTCATGCCAGGGCTCTGTCCCTTGGTCTCCACTGGTCCTCTGCAGATTTCAGACCCAAAGCTGGGACAGGCAGAAGGGTCTTCAGCTAGAGTGGTACAGGCTTCCTCCTTCAGCTGGACTCAGCTGCTAAAACACTATATGCTGGTATCTATGTGTCCCACTTCTGGACAATGGGGTGACAGAAAATGAAATAAACGTGGAAAGGAGATGGGGGACATTTTAAAAATTGCAGACCATAGAATCTGGGCTTGAGCTACAAGTGACAAGAGCAGTACTCTTGTGAGGGACACCCACAGGGATTGTTCATTTCACCTGTGCAGCTCATTTCCTTTCTCTGGAACCCAAACCACTTCCCTAAGTACCACAAAAAGCCTTAGGTCCCCAAACATGGACTCTCTCCAAAATGTCACATTCTCTCTGTCATGCCTGCCTCAGTCATTAGTCTGTCCTTACCTCATGGGTGGTCAGCTCAGGCTGACACATTAAGGCTACAGTCTGGGTGGCTTAAACACAGAAGTGGATTTCCTCACAGCTCTGGAGACTGGAAGTCCAAAGCCAAAGTGTAGGCAGAGCTGGTCTCTTCTTCCATCGTCTTCCTGGGTCCTCACACAGTCATCTCCCTGTGTGCGTCTGGGTTCTAATTCTTCTTACAAGGACACTGGTTGTTTTGGATTAGTGACCACCACCATGACCCCATTTTACCCTAGTTCCCTCCCTAAAGGTCCTGTCTTGTACCTGGTCCCCTAAGTTGTGGACTGCACTATTACAGGAGATGGCCCAGATGCCTGCCCCGGCTGTGGTGTAAATACTCTCTTCTTACCTGGGCTGCAGGTCTCACATGCTGTCACAGCATTGTAGACAAGTTTCATCTTCAAAGTCTCATTCCTACCATCAGAGTCTACATTCTCATCACAAAAAACTTAAGAAAGGTAGATTTTTACACAGTGATCTTTCCCAGCTCAGACACAAGTGTGAGGGTCTTTCTTGCCACCTGCCTTCTGTACCTGCCATCTTCTCAGGCTCCTCGCTCTGGAGCTGCTGTCCGCCAGCCTCAGCTTGGACATTGCCTTCCACAGGCCCCATCTTCATCTTCAGGCCCAGACCTGGGTATGGCGCACTGTTGTAGTGTATGTGGATGTCATTCTATCTCGGGAGCCTGCAAGCTTCTCAGAGCAGAAAACCTCTTGGTTTCAACCCACCAGGACCAGACCCAGCACAGTGCAGATATTCATGTGGATCCCCCGTGCATGTCTGGGAGAGAATGGATGAAGGAGTCCATAAATAAACAAAGCTGCAGCCCAATGACCTTTGTCCCTAAGGATCTGCAGAGATTGGTTCCGAGGCCAGCTGATATCACCAGAATTGACACATACTCATTCCTTATAGAAAATGGTGCAGCATCTGCACAAACTCCTGCACCCTCCCCACAGACTTAAAATCGCCCCTAGATGATATGCAGTACTGAATACAAGGTAAACACTATGTAACTAGTTGTTATACTATCTTGCTTAAGGAATAAGGACAAGAAAAACTTACATATATATTCAGCACAGACACACTTCTTTCCAAATACTTCCAACCTGCAGTTGACTGAATCTGCAATGGAAGCTCAGATACAGAAGGCCCACTGTTCTTCCTGACGTAGACTTTACACACTTCTACCTTTTCAACTTTGTCTGCTTCACTCCCTCTGCCCAGAGTTTACCTTTTCATCAATGGCTAAGAAAATCTCAATCTTATTCAAATGTTTTCTGAGAATCTAGTCAGCATCTGACACACACATGGATTAACTAGTGAGGTTAGACACTTACGAAGGCTCCTCTATGCAAGGCATTAAAATCTGTCCTTCATTCATTCGACACAGTGTGCTGACCGAACCCTGGGCTACAGCAATGAAGATGTGGTCTTCTCCCCCAGAAATTTCCAGGAATGTAACAAACTTTTACAAACAAAGATGCACCCCAGTACATATTGCAGGCTTTGAGTGTACAGTCTTTAAGGGACCCAGAGAGGGTGTCGGGAAAGAGGTGCCGACTGCTACCCAGAGGTGCATGGACAGTGGGTACTATATCCAGGCACAGGTGAGCTTTGAGACAGCTTGAGGAGCAGGCAGGAGATGTGACACTGGGCTCCTCTAGGAGATGCCTGGGAATTCGAGCTGATGGAAGTGTGCAGAACTCTGAAGGGCAAGGGTGACAGGTCCAGAGCAGAGACAGGAGCCCTCCTTCATCCATGAAAGACTCATTCCAAGACTCCAGTGGATGTCCAAGGCTGTGGAAAGTACCACATCCTACATATATGATGAGTTTTTCTTATACGTATCATCTGTGAGAAAGTTTAATTTCTGAATCAAGCACAGCACACAATTTACAAGAATAACATGCCTTAGACAGTGAACAGACTCATGTGGTATGTCCTGCGGGAAGCCAGAGTGTCCTCTGTTCCCCTCTCACTGTCACTCACAGTGGTCCCACCTTGTCTCTGGTCTTGCTTCCTGAGGTTTCAGTTGCCCGTGGCCAAACACGGTTTGCAGATATTGCATGGAAAAGCTCAGAAGTAAACATTCTGTGAGGTTTCCATTTCATACCATTCTGAGTAGCTATTCCATCCCACCTGAGATGGGATTTATCCTTGGGTTAGTCAGTTCATCAGTGTGATGTAATACCTGACACAAACAGCTTAAAAGGAGGAAAGATTTATTTTCCTTCACGGTTTCAGAAGTTTCAGTCCATGGCAAGCTGGCACTATTGCTCTGGGGCCTGCAGTGAAGCAGATGCGTCATGGAAGAAGGGCATGGAGGAAGAAAGCTCCATGCCTCACAGCAGCCAGGAAGCAGAGGGAGAGGAGGAGAGGCAGAAATTGGAAGGGGCCGGGTGCGAGACATCCCCAGGACCTGTCTCTTCAACCTTGGCCCTACACCTAGAATTCCCACCACCTCCAAATAGCACCAGAGCTGGGGGCCAAGCCTTCAATGCACGAGTGTCTGGGCACATTCCAGACCGAACCACAGCATAACTACAACTAGAAACACTATATATATTTCCCATCCATTAATCATTTGGTAGTCATTAGAATGTCAAATCGACTGTCATAGTACCACAGTGCTTCATTCCAGTAACCTTTATTTTACTTAATGATGGCCCCAAATCACAAGAGTAGAGAGTGATCCTGGCAATTTGGATTTACCAAAGACAAGCCAGAAAGTGCTCCCTCTAAATGAAAAGGTGAAAGTGTTCAACAAGCAAAGGCAAAAATCATATGTTTAGGTTGCTAAGATCTATGGCCAGTTATTGTCAATCAGATGTGGTGCCTGAGTTATAAATTACACTTTCCTATAGGTTGTATGCATGGGGTTGTACATACATATACAGATTGTATATGTGAGGTTTGGTACTATCTGAAGTTCTGGGCATCCTCTGGGGTCCTGGAATTCATCCTTCACAGATACGGGAGGGTGACTACCTCCGCTTTGGCTTCGTGCACAGCACCCAGACAAGCAGGGAAGCACTGAAATGACCCCCAGAAATGAGCCTGAAGAAAGGGAACCACAGGAGACACGGGCAGGGCTGTGTGGAAGGTGAGCTGGTGCAGAGATAGACAGTGAGGACTGGGTGGCAGCCAGGGCAGGGCACAGGGCGAAGCTGTGGGAGCTGGAGCTGGGGAGACTCCTGGGGAGGGGCTGCCTTCCACAGAGCTTTTCACATTTCTTTTTCCCTTTACGTGTTTATTCTGCTCATGGTGCTTATGAACATTCCCCTGTACTGTAGATATTGGTAAATCCCCGTCCCCCAGTGGATGGTAAATTTCTAGAGGGCAGGTACTTGCTTTATTCACCTTCACATCCTGTGATTCCTAGCGCACTAGGGAGCCCAATATAAATGTGTTGAAGGCTGAGTAAATGAGTCAATAGGAAATGGAGGCAAGTTAGATGTTGGGCTGATTTTCTTTCAATCTCCCTGATTTTCTCTGAAGTCAAACATCAAGAAGGCCTAGAATTCTATACAGACACATAAATCAGCAGTCATGTGCAGTAAAAGAGGCCAGAGGAGGTCCCCCACTGAAGAAAAGATTTTGAAAATAAAGTCGAGGTAAAGAATATTAAACTTGTATTTGTTGTGAGCTCCTGGAGAGCAGAGGCCAGATCTCACTAGGTTGCCATGTATGACATCCACTTTAACAGGAAAAAGTCCACACTTTTGTATTGGATGAATAAAAAGTATTAATGTCAGTGACACAATAATGATAGAGAAAAGCGAGAAAGTGTGATGAATAAGCTCCATACAATAAGTTTCATATAATTGTCCAAGCTATCTATGTAGCGTGGGGGATCCTAAAGCCAACAAAAGGCATGGCTTTCAAAGGTGTTGCTTAAACTCCGGGTCACTGCCGATGGATGTTTCATTTTGATTTATGTAAGGGCCTGGTTCTCAAGGGCTAGTCTGCCCTCAGTTTTCTTCAAGGGTACCGTCACTGGTCCCCAGCCAGGGACTTCCTACAACATCACAGAGTGGTGAGGAGGTCGTGGTCAAGAGCAGAGCCTCGTGATGGAATAGAGTTGTCTGCCATGACATTAGGGTCCTGGGATCTAAGTCTATTTTCGGTTATTTTAAATGAATGCCACAGACTGAATAATTTACAAAAAAGAAAGGTTTACTCAGTTCACAGTTCCTACAGGCTGAGAAGCACAAGATGAGCAGATAGCTAACATGGTGTATTCTTTATTGTTTGTGGGGAAATTCCCGAAGTTCCAAACAAACATAGCACAACACACAGTGAGCCCAAACATCGTATCTCCACTTCCCACAAGGCCACAGTCCTGCTGGACTATGGCTCCACCCTTATGGTCTATTCAGCCTTAATTACATCCGCCAGATTCCTCCTCCAAATACGAAAATCAGATTAAGTTCATTACTTACAATAGGGTTAAAATTTCCACATGAGTTTTGCTAGAGACTCTCGAACCATAACAGTGAGGCACATAATGTGATTTTGCCAATACTGCTGTAAATCTTTCAGTGTGCTAGGGCCTAAAAATTCATTCAGTACCTCAACTCTTGGCCCAACCACTCATCTGAAAATCTACATGTGCTGATGAATTAGGGAAGCAATTCAAAAGACTAAAGGAGATTGGGTATGAATTCCAGCTCTACTACTGGGCACCAGCTTGGTGACCATGCATAATACACTCAACCTCTCTGTTTCATCTTCTTCTGAAAAATAGGGATCTTCACTTGACCTGTACATGCTACCCTGGCACACAACAGAGCCCAGGGAAATAATGTTGGATGGATGTACAGATGAGCCAGTGAATAAATGGTATAAGAGTTGCACACAATGTACATGATGAACTTGTCAAATATTGTCAGCTCCTGTTTTCGTTGATCTGCTCTGGACTCATGCACCTTACCTGTAAAAGGGAGCAGTCGGAGCAGCAGCATGAGGTCACTTCCTTCAGAATAGCTGAGTGGTGGACAGGTCACTAAGGTAGTTACAAGTTCCCAGAGGACCATCTCAGCTATTCTATCAACTCCTAATGCAGGTGCTCCTGTGAAAAACTCTTGTAGATGTGAGTTAAGTTCTAATCAGCAAACTTAAGAAAAAAATATTAGTATCCACTGGTCAGAGCCAACCACTTGAGACCTTCAAAAGGCCCAAGCTTTTCCTTGAAAAAAAAAGACTGGAAGGGTGAGAGGGACTCAGATTTAGGGAGGTTTGACACTGCTGAGTTGGAAGATGTGGAGGCCTCGGGGGACTCAGTACAGAGCATACCAGCAGCCAGCAAGAAAACAAACCTCACTCCTCCAGCCTCAAAGATTGGACTTGCCACAGCCATGGAGCCCGGAAGAGAACCTCTAAGTCCAGACAGGACACAGCCCCGCAGCAGCTTCACCACACGGTGAGCAGAGAACTATGTGTGCTGCCTGGACGTCTGACCTACAGAACTATAAGATGCGTGCTTTTAAGACTCCAAATTTACGGCCATTTGAGCAATAGGAAGCGAGTGCACCCTTCATTTGCCAATCTCACTTTCCTATGCTGTAAAAGCTCTCCTACATTGACACTGTCATAGTGTTCCCAGAAGGAGACATGTCTCAAGACAACTCTCCTTCAACACCTCACAAAAGATGTCACAGTGAGACGCAAATTATCCCACCGATGAGCTCTGTCTTCCCATCATTTTGTTATGATCAGTGTATCACCTTCCCTCTCTTTTCTAGCAGTGTGCTAGGGGCAAGGGCTGGTTTCCCACAGACAAAGTTGACAGGTGCTTATAGAAAAGCTTAAAGCTTGAAGAGAAGCAAAAATAAGAAATCACAAATCATCATTAATCCCATACTCAGAAGCAAGCCTTAATATATTGACAGTACATATTTATTTTGAATATTTATTTCAACATTTTAATATTTATTTTAACAAAGTTGAAAACATAATATGACTACTAGTTTCTCAAACTTTGACTGCAGCCAATAACATGTAGATTTTGTATTACTCAAAAACACTTCACAAAATAATTCTTATCCTTACTAACTGCAATAAAGTCTGAGTTTCTTTTCTGCTTCATTTGTTTGAAAAAATATTCTTTGCTATCTTCTGAACTGACTGCGAGACCCACTAATGTGTTATCACCTTACTTTGAAAAACATTGCTACGTACAATTTTTGTATCCCACACTTTCTACTTCACATTATTTCATGACATCTCCAAATGCCATTAAAGTAATTTCAAACCTTTTCATGGCTTTATGATATTAAATCTTACTAAGGCATTGTGTTTATTTTATTTACCTATTATACTATATTTAAAGATTAGATTGCTTCATATTTTTTTAAAGAGGCATGAGAAGGATTTGTTAGAGGTAGATATAAGACTCACTCAAGAGCAGAGTGTGGGTGCTCAGAGAAATGAGGCACCAGGGTGGTTCTTCTTTTTTTTTTTTTTTTTTGGTGCTAGGGATCAAACTCAGGGCCTTGTGCTTGTGAGGCGAGCACTCTAACCACTGAGCTAAATCCCCAGCTTCATATTTTTAAAAATGAAATAAACATATTTTTGCCTGTTCAGCTTTTGTGTATTCCTTAGTGTTGACGCCAAGTAGTGAAACCACTTGGGCTTTCAGATGAATGTCTCCCTTCTAAATAATGTTGAACCAGGCAGTGATCTTGAATCAAGTAGTTAGGTCACCTCATGGCCTCCTCCCCTGAACCCCACTGCACTCACATACTGTGCCAGGGGAAACCGACCAGAGGACACGTTTCTTGGGACTTGGATGGCTAGGGGCTGGAAACCCCAGGGGAGTCCCACAGGATAAGGAAGGCCAGACCAGAGAGGCCCTTCCCCTGCTGGCCCTCATCAGTGCGATCCGAGGCTCCCCTGCTGCCAGCCGTGAGCACTGCCTTGCTGCCTCAGGGGCAGGCTGGCAGGCTGTCCTCTGCTCTCCACCGCAACAGACTGCCTTCAAGGCCAGTGTCCCCAGGGGGTCAACCTGCCTAGTGCAGCCCACTCACCTGCCGCCTGCACCCAACTGCCCTGCCCCATCAGCCTTGGAAGTCTCCCAGGGCGTTCCTGTCTCAGGACGTGGCATAAGTGAGGGCGCAGGTCAGGGCCAGTGATGCATCGGTGGGGTCCTGTCAGCACATCTTTCCGTCTCCCTGAAAACAGGGGAATCCATGGCTCCACGTTCTTGGCTGAAAGCCATTCTTCCTACTCTTGGCTGATTTCTACTTATGCTGCAAGACTCTGTCCAGGTGTCTTGGGGAAATTTCCCTTTGACCGCCCCCTCTCCTGGGCTGCAACAGCGCCCTCATGTGCCTCTTGCTCTGAAACATAATTACTTGTCTGCTTTTCTTGATTACCCATCTTAATTTACTTTAGTAAACCCAGCACAGTGCCTGCTAGCACATGGTCAGTTAGCTAGATTGCAGGGAACTGAAAATGTTCAGAATTACTGATGCCCAACCTTGAGGTTTCTATGGGAAAATGGGTACGAATTGCTTTCCCATTCACTCTGACCTCCAGGTGCTAAACGTGTCCTCAGTAATAGGGGAGACTAGCAAAGTATCCACCCTGTCGTATACATACAGATGGATACTCTTTCACAACGGGGTTACGTCCTGATGAAACCACTGTAAATTGAAAATACTGAACTTTGAAAATGCATCGACTACCCCTAACCTGCAGACATCCTCACTCAGCAGCACAGTGTTCAGCAGAGTTCAGGGTGCCCCTCGCGAGCACACGGCTGACTGGGAGCTGCAGCCGCCGCTGCCACCCAGCATCAAGTGGGGACTCACACTGTGAGCCTGGAGAAAGATCGAAATTCAAAGTACGGCTTCTACAGAATGCACACCTCTTGCATCGCGTAAAGACAGAAAAAAAAAAAAAAACCAGCAAAACCAAAGCCAAAAATCAAACCTACGAAACACAAGCAAACCACCAAAACTTTGGGTACTGTGTAGATGTATGTGTAGATTATTTCTGGTTTAAACAACAGAAATGTGTCCTCTCGGCTCTGGAGCCTGGAAACTCAGGACGAGGGTGTCAGCAGGGCCAGCTCTAGCGAGGGCCCTGGGATGGGTCTGAACCCGCTCTGTCCTGGGCTTGCCAAAGCTGCGTCTTCACAGCTTTCCTCCCTGCATCTGTGTCCTGATCTCCTCCTGTTCTGGACTGGAGCTCACCCTCAGGGTCTTAGGCTCAATTACTGGCACCTGAGAAGTGCCTCCATTTTACTGATTACACAATTTTTTATAAAATATTACTAACTGTATCTGCAATGACCCTATTTCTGAATAAAGTCACATTCTGAGGTACTGGGGCCTCAGATGGATTCTGGGGGGACACAACACGCATGCTAAGCGACAGCAAGGATCATTGGCTCTTCAGGACCCAGTCCTAATCCAGCCTGACTCAGTCAGGGGCTGAGCTTGGCAGGGGCAACAGGGTGGAGGAAACAGGAATCCCTCTGCCTCTGTGGGTCAGGGACAGGGTGGCCACGGGAGGGGCACGGCACAGTTTCCAGCATGCTGAGGTCTCCTGCCACTGCACAAAGAACACAGTCCTGTGGCGACATCGGGAGCCCCTGCTCCCCAACTTTAGCTCTTGGTTTGGCCCCTTGTTTGCTGTGTATCATTGGAAGCCACTTCCAGCCTCTACAACAGACAGTATTTTTTAAACTTTTAATTAAGTCAAATAAGGAGCAATATGATTATGGTTCAGATCCAACAGCAATTGAAATAAAGCCAAGGCCAGAGGAGAAGGCCTTGCTCCCAAGACATTCGTCAGCTTGGGCCAGGTGTGCTAACAGACTCTAACTTTCTTCCGCCAAATCAAATGAGAATTCTTATGTTTCATTATTATTGTTAAGAAGCAACACTTCTGTCTTTTCTGCTGAGATATGTTCCCACCTGCAGGCATCTTCCTCTTGCTCTATCCGCAGAATGCTGCGTTAAACAGTCCCTAAGGGCTGCAAGTCCACAGAGCCGGTCCAAGAACTGGGGAAAAGGAGGCTGCTGGCCTCACAGGCAATACTGACTCCATCTCTTGGTGGTTGTCGAAGGCCTTTTAGCAGCAGAAGTGAGCACTCTTCTCCCAGCCTAAAATGAAACAAAACACACCCCATTAATCCTCCCACTGCAATAAGTAGAAAGAAATGGAATTAGTGGATGAAAGTTTTAAAATAAATGTTATCATTCTAGTAAATAAACTAGAAGGAAAGATAAAGACAACTGATAAAAGAGAATTTCAATGTAGAAATAAAATTCTCAAAAAGTTAGATACTCCAGAGCAGTTGTAAAATTAATATCATTACCTGAATTTAGCAAAAGTTAAGGACATAGACAAAAGGATGGGGAAGTACAAGGCAGTGCAATAGAAAGAGGTCATACAGCGCCAAAAAGTAAGAAAAAGAAATGAACTAACACAGCACAAAAGACACATAGGGCAGAGAAAAGGGAGAGGAAGGTGCTTTTGAAGAGGTAACCTCTGTAAAGTCTGCAGCACTGATAAAAGACACCAACTAATTGGTCAAGTAGAAATAACAAGAAAACTACACGTAGCCATGTTATAGTCAAATTGCTGAACACCAAAAATGAGACAAAATTTAAAAGCAGCATCCCTCCAATACACAAAAGATGTTGTGTTACAGGAAATACTGATGAGAGTAACAAATATACTGACAGGACAAATGATGGAAGCCAGGCAACAAAATGGAATCTTCAAACTGTTGAAAGAAAAACAAAACCTTCTAAGCTGGAATTCTGTATCTAGTACAGGTAGTCTTCAAATTTGTCATTGAAATAAAGGCATTTTCTGACAAGCAAAAGTTGGAAACATTTGTTTGCCAGCAAATTGTCCTCAAAGAAATAATAAAATCTGCAAGTTAAGCAAAAATAATACCAGCCAGAAGCAAGATGATGAAGGAAAATAAATGAATGAGTACCAGAGGACTGTGCATGCACACGTGTACATGCACATATATGTATGTGTACATACATATTCACAGGTAAAGAGGAAGAATTATTTTTCTTTTATTAAAGACTGTCAAGAGCAACAGTAAAACAATGTACTATGCAGAGGAGAACATACAGAAATAAAATATATGCCAAGGGCACACATTGTGTGAGAGTATGAAGAGAATTACACCATTCAAAGGTTCTGAGAAAAATACTAATTTAAATAGGTTACAAATTAAACATGTACATTGCATAAACATTAAAGTTAAAAGGCATCACTAAATAGCTCATATAGAATATAAATGATATGATAAAGTTCCTAAATTTTAAAAAGCAGGAAAATAAGAACAAAGCAACAAAGACCAGAGGGAAATAGAACACAAATTGCAAAATGTTCCATTTGAACACCACCATGCAGGCAAGTGCAGTGAGTCTAAATGACTCAACCATCTAATTTACAAACAGGTATTGTCGAAGTGTATGTGAACAATACCAAATTATATGTTGTTTACAAAGCACAGCTTATATGAAAGAACAAAGCCAGTACAAAATTAAATAGTTGGAAAAATAAACAACATGCAAATATTACTCACAAGAAAGCTGACATAACCCTGTAAATATCAGATGGACCAGGAAAATTTGAGAGTCAAGTGAGGGCATCTCATTATTATAAAAAGATCAATATATCTGAAAGACATACGACAAGACACTTCTAAATCCCTATGTTCCTAACAAGGTAGCACCACGTTACATGCAGCAAAACTGGCCTAACCAAACAGGGAAAACGCACAAATCCATAATCAAAACCATGCAATTCTACCCACCTGTCTAAAAAGTAGAAAGAATAGGTAGACCAAAAAAAATCAGTAAATATAGAGGAAAATTGAAAAATAGTATTAAACACTTTCACCTCATTGACAAGTATCTAACTCTATGTCATTTTGCTGCAAGAATAAACATTCCCTGCAAGAATATGTAGAATATCCAGCAAAATAGGTTGAATACCTACATGCGAGACAAATCTTAGCACGCCCAGAGAACTGGAACCAGAGTGCGCTTTCAGACTAGAATGGGATTAAGTTTAAAATCAGTAGAATAAAAAAGCTAGTAAGTTCTTAGATGTTTGGAAATTGAACAACACATTGATAAATAACCCCGAAGTCTAAAAATCAAACAGAAATTAGAAAATATTTGGAATTAAATAAAAAATGGAAGTATACATAGGAGAATTAATGAGTTGCAGTTAAAGAAGCAGTTAGAGGAACGTTTATGGCTCTAAATACCTACAGTTTGTTAGAAAAGAAGAAATATTTAAAATTATTTTGTTTTCCTCTCAAGAAGTTGGGGAGGCATCAAATGAAGCAAAATAAAAAGGAAAGAAATTTAAAGATAAAAGAAAGTAATAAACTAGAAAACAAAAACTAATGAATCCAAAATTTAGCCATTAATAAAGGTTAATGGGATCAGCAGACTTTTTTAGTAAGACTGATTTAAGAAAGAAAGAAAGCATAAATTACTAATATGAAAATGGTGACACTGCAACATTTCGAAATTGATAAGAATTTTAGAATGGTGAGTAAGAAGGTGGGACTCCTCCCTCAACAAAAGCACCTCTTTAATTGGACGAAATGTCTTATTTTTAAAGAAAAACTTAAGACTCTCTACTTATCAATTTTCTTTAAAGTCTGTGAAGACTCTAAAGAATGTACAGAAAATCATTTACTCAAGAACATCTACTACAATTTACCAAATCTCAGCGATGCCAGCAGGAATCAGCAGCATTTGAAGTGCAATGAGACACGCCCTCCCGGCCTCTGGTCCAGTGCTCCATTACCTACCCCAGGACTGCTGAGCCAGGCAAGACACCAGGAAGACAGCTACCATTTCCTCCTGCTTCCCAGCCTGGGGCCACAGGTCACAGTAGGAAGGTTCAGGTCGTGGGCTCTCCTCTCCTCCAGTTTCTGTGTTGGGAAAGTGCTACCTGGACAGGCACAAGGGAGAAGACCGACATTCGCTTCCCCGGCCACCCTGCCTAGGGCAGCAGCTATGTTCAGGTCGTGGTAGATCAAGAATCCCAGGCCCCATCACAGCCACCTTCTCCGAAGCTCACCACTCAGGGCATAGGATCTATGTCAGGAGCAAGTCAAGATGAGCATGACTGTCACCCACCTGTTAGTGCCCTGTCACAGACGGTGGTGCCACTCCGGGGAAGTGGGCAGCTGTACTCCACAGAGATCATCGGTAAGAGAGGTGGCCCTGGCCAAGAGCAGCACAGCTGTGGCCAGGGAGTTGGTCTGGCACGTTTAGAATGCCTACGGGTGTGAAAAACAGTGGTGGGGAGGGCACAAGGTCAGAGAAAGGGAAGTCAGGAGAGCAGGGTGCCCTAAGCTCTGTGATATTAGTAACAGCAAGCAGAGTAGTAGTGTGCCCGAGATTTTAACAGAGAATCAGGGAAAGAGAAGGCCAGGAAGAGCCCTCTCTGATCACAGACTCCCTGCCACTTGGGACTCCTGCGTGCAAGTCCTGGGCCAGACGAAGAGGTGCAGGGATGACCCAAAAGTATTCCTGTTGCTGCACATGCTGATGCTGCCCTTCTCAGTCCCTGGAGACTTCAGCACAGCCTCTCACCAAAGACTGGCTCGCCAATGAGCTATGCTGACCTAAGGGCAGCACTAAAGCCAGTTCAGAAATAAACCACACACATACCCGGCAGTCTGGAGACTGTGCACTGCACAGGGCTGCACCCGCTCAAAAGTATCCAGAGAGGGAAAATACCAGCTATTGTCCCTGGCTGAATGTGGAGCAACACACTCCACAAACCTTGGTGGCAGGCGTCAAGTCACGCACGTGCCCACAGTGTAAGACAAATACCCACTTTACCGAGGTTACCTGTGCCCAGCCATTAACTGAAAGTAACAGGGCTGACCCAGGAGTATAGCTCCTGGGGAACTGGCTGAAAAATAACGAAAAGGAAAATAAGTCAATCTGAATAAGGATGTCAGAGGCTGTGTGCTCTATGACAGACCATGCATCAGGCAAAGCCAGCCATGGTCATGTGGAAATCACGCAAAATATGTTCTTCAACCACAGTGGAACAAAATACAAAGCAACAAGGAAAGGGAAGTTGTGAAATCCTTTGCCAAGTATAAATTGAGCAACATTTCAAAATAATTGATGAGTCAGAGAAATAACTGGGAAATCAGAATATATCTCAAAGTGACTAAAAATGAAACACAGTGTCCTACACTTAGCAGATACAAGTAAAGCAGCCAGTGTCCAAGTGGAGCCGTGGCTGCGCCTCCTGCACTGGAGGGAGGCCCTCGGAGCAGTGACCAGCAGGACAGAATCAAACTAGAAAAGCAGAGCGACATGAAGAGAAAGGAGAAGAGGTAAGTTAGAGGAGAGAAAGCAATGGGGAATTATTTTTAAAAACAAGTTTTTGTTAAAAGATCAGCACAATTGTCAAATGCCACATGACCTAAAAACTCCAGAAAACGAGAATTACCAAAACTAGGAATAAAAGAAGTACGAAGCTATTTCTGACCTTAGAGCAATAGCAAGGATGATAAGGAAAGATGAAGGCCATTTACTGAAATTATTGACAATTTACATGAAATTAACGAATTCCTAGAAAGACACACACCAACAAAACTAACTCAAGAACAAACGGAAAATCTGAGTTGATCAATAACAAGTAAGAAATTTAATCAGTAATTTAAAAACCTCCCCAAAAGAAAAATTGAGGCCCAAATATTTCAAGGGTCATTTCTGTTGAATTTAAACAATAACTGATATCAATCTCTCACAATGCCCCCTACACAAAAAGAAAGAAAGTTATATGATCTTAAAGAGAGAAAGAGGGGGAATACCAATGAACTCACTTCATGAGGTCATTTTACGCTCTTACAAAAAAGGATACAATGGACAAAGACATTGCATGGAAAGAAAAAAACAAACCAATACTCCACATGACTATAGACCCAAAAAATCCTTCACAAAACACTTGTAAATGAAATACAGTAATGTATATAAAGGACCATCCACCATGACCAGGTGGAATGAATCTCAGGGATGCAAGGTTGTCTTAACATAAGAAAATTAAACAAAAACACAAATTATGTAAGTTATATGATCATCTAAATAGATACAGTGAAATATTTCACAAAATCTATAGTCTTTCATAAGTTAAGTACAACAAAAAGCTCGATAAAACAACAAAAATTTAAAAAGAAAATATTAAAGGGAAGTTCCTCAATCCAATAAAGGCATCTCTTTAAAAATCCCACAATTGCTACACTTACAGGGTAAAATTGAACACCTTCTCTGTAAGATTAAGAAAATGCAAGAGAGTCTGCTTTTGCCACTTACTATTTAACACTGCACTGGAAGAAATTCAAAACAATCCGGTAAGAAAGGGCTATTAGGTAAGGAAAAGAAATAAGTTTTATTCATAGAAAATCCAAAGAATCCACCAAAAAAATGAATCAAGTTCATAACAATCTTGATAACTTTAAGCTGTCAGACCAGCAAGCCTGTAGGCTGCAGGATCAAAATATAAAAGTCAGTTGTATTTTATATATTACCAATAAACAATCCAAAAACATAACTAAGAAAAAAATTCCTTTTTAATAGCATCAAAAGGAATGAGATACTTAGAAATAAATTTAACAAAATAAATGTAAGCCTCGAACATTAAAAACTTCAAAGCATTTTTGAAAGAAACTGAAGATCTAAATAAGTGGAAATACAGCTCACAGTCCTGGATCAGAAAAATTAATACTGTTAAGATTGGACAAACTCCCAAAATGATGCCCCGATGCTACCCCTATCAAAATTATATATTGCACATTTGTTGTCAGTATTAGCAAACTAGTACTAAAATGTATGTGGAAATACAAGAGATTAAAAATAGCTAATGTATTGATTGAATAAAACAAACAAATTCAGAAAAATTAGTATTTCTGAGTTTCAAAAACTTATTACAAACTTCAGCAATCAAGACAATGTGTTACTGGCATAAGGATAGATATAGGACAGCGGAATAGAATTCAAAGTCAAAAAATCAGTGTATATAACTACAATCAAGCAATAGTTGACAAGGAGGACAAGACAATCCTGTTGGGGAAATAATAGTCCTTTTTAAAAATGTCAAAAAAAATATTGCTGGGACGACTGAATTCCCACTTGCAAAAGATAGAAATTAGACCTGTTTCTTACACCACAAACAAAAATTAATTCAAAGTAGACTATAGAGCTAAATTTTTGAGCTAAAATTATGAAACTTTAAGAAGAAAATAAAGGAGTAAATCTTCATCTTGTTTTAAACAATTTTTTTGAGAAATGATGCCAAAAATACAAGCAACAGTACAAAAATATTTATATAAATTGAATACATTGAAATTAAAATGTGTTGTACCACAAATAATACTACCACGAAAGTAAGAAAAACCACTCAAAATAAGAAAATATGTTTACGAATTCTACATCCGATAAGGAAATTATAGCCAACTCTTTTTCAACTCAACGAGAGAAATACAAATAACCCAATTCTAAAAATGGGCAATGGAACTCAATAGACATTCCTCCTGAATATGTAAAAATAACTGACAAGATGTCAAGGGAGATACAAGGTGGCAGATTGCAGAGAACCCACTTTGGTGTGTAGGCAGCATAGTCATGCTCTACAAAGTCCTACTTACAAATGTTCATCACGGCATTATTCATGATAGCCAAAATGTGGAGATGAGCCAGAAGGTGTCAATAATAGTGAGTGGATAAAAAACTGTATATTCACAGTGAGTTATTTGGCAATACAAAAGAAAGAAATACTAAACCAACACAACATGGTCGAACTCAGACAACATTTTGCAAAGTGCAAGAAGCCAATCACCAGGGCCACACGTGGCAAGATTTCACTCCTATGAAATGCTCAAAACTGACGAATTCAGAGACTAGTTGCGTTTGAGATTACCAGGGCGGGAAACAGGTAGTGATGGCCAGTTAAGTGAGAGGCTGTGGTGACGGCTGGATACAGCCCTGTAAAAGCAGGGGACAGCGCGCCTCCTTCTTCAAAGCACGTTTCTTGTCCATCTCGCCTTCTGTCCCTCCCGGCCAGACGCCCCCCGCGCTCCCGCCAGCCGCCCTCCAGCCAGAATTCTCCGAGTCTGCGCCCTGCCCGCAGGCACCACCCCGCCGCGGTCACCTCCGCAGAGGGCACCCACGGGGCAGGCAGCCTGGCCGGGTGGCAGCTCTGCCCAGCGGGTGTGCAGCCAGCACGGCGTGGAGGTGCCCTTCGTGACTAGTGCACTTGGTGACCCCGCAAACCCACGCGGAGGAAGGTGGTTGAAATGGCTTTCCGCTGCTGGCACCAGGGCCGCAGCATGTTGGCTGGGGACGGTTTTGAGACTCTGCTTGAAAAAAATCCACAACCTCCTGGATTTGGATGGTTTGCTAGGTGGACTGGATACTTTGTATATGATTTGGATTTTCTTGCCTTACGAAAAAACAAAAATATTGAAAACTTTTTAAGCAGCCATAAGGACACAATAAATATAATTAGAGGTTTCTGAATGCAAGCTGAAGGTCATGAAGTACAGAAGGTGACGGGTAGGGTGCGTTTGGAGAAGTTCAGCTGGTAAGATGCAAATCCACCCGGAGGGCGAGCAACGATTAAGAGGTCCAGGTCTGCCTTTCTCTAGGAAGGAGGGGATATCCTGGCTTCGGCTAACAGTCTTTGGGCTGTTGGGCCTTTTCGTTCATTCTCAGGTGATTGGAGTCTCTGCATGGTGATGGAATACAGGCTGGTGGAGAGCTCGTGTGTCTGACGAGTGGCCGCCATGTGCCTGCACAATGGGCACGATGCCACGCTGCAGAAGGGGTCCTCGCAGTGGCTGTGGTCCACGCCGTGGGTTTTATTCATGGAGATGTGAGGACGACTAACACGCTTCTGGATGACGCTGGACTTTTGAAGCTCACAGATTTGGGCACTTGTATGAAGATGAATAAGGAAGGTGTGGTACTAAGTGATGGCAGTTGCAACACTTGACTGTATTTCTCCAAAAATATTAAAATCCCAACTCAGTGAGGGTTGTTAGGGACAAAAAGGGACTAGTGGTCCGTTGGGGTATTTTGTATGAAATGCTTGTAGGTGATACACTTTTTCATGCAGATTCTTTGGTTGGAACTTAGAATAAGATTATGAACCATAAAAATTCACTTACCTTCCCTGATGATAATGATACAACAAAGGAAGCAAAAAATCTTAAATGTGCCTTCCTCACTGACAGAAAGGTGAGATCAGGGAGAAACTCCAGTTGGAGTGTGCTTGGTGTTTCTATGATTTAGTTCAGATAACTCCAGAACAACATACTGGCATTATTCTCTTTCATAGGAATATATAGAGAGAGAGATAAATAATTTGGATTTTTGAAAACTTTACACTGCAAACTTTGGAAAATGTTATCCCAATTTACCATGTTGAGTCGGCATTTATGTTACCCCAGTTTGTCGTGTTGCATTGTCTGTTAATAGCAATATTAGTCTACAAACATTAAACTTAATGTTTTTCTCATTTGTACAGGAGTAACACACTGGATTATTAAATATGCAAGGTCCTATCTATTAAGGTTTGACGAGAGAAACTTATAGTTTCTAAATAATGAAAACAATGTTCAGTGGACTTGGGAAACCCTGGGACACTGTAGTACCCGGTGCACATGATTTAAATTGTGACACTGATACTAGTAAGTTTGATGACTTAGAAAAAGAGGAGGCAAAAACATTCTCTATTCCTAATGTGTTTATTGGCAGTTGACTGCTTTTTGTAGGATTTACATTTAATAGCAATCATAGATAATTATCTTCAGCAATCCTAATAACAGAACAAGCTCCAATGGATAAAGTTTACAGGAAAGTTTGCAAAAAACAATCTACAAGCTGGAAAAGCAGCTGCATAATAAAATATAATTAGAAAATGAAATGGAACAAAAGTGCAAAATTCCAAACGTAAAACTAAACCAGATAATGAAAGAACTGGATGAAGAAGGGAATCAAAGATGAAATCTAGAATCTACAGCATCTCAAATTGTTGTAACTCAATTGTGTTACAACATAGAATTAATAAGTACCACAGAAAAGCTGAATGAGAAAATCAGGAGAGAAATGTAGAAAGTGGAGTCTCTACCTTAAAAGACCAGTCGGAAGACTTGAAGACAGTAAGTCAGAATTCATAGCTTGCTCATGAGAAGCTGGCACAATTACAAAGTGGCTGGAAGAAGCTGATGACTTAGGGCAGAACCAGACACAGCTGTAAGATTAAGGAAGAGTCACAGAGAAGAGAGAGAATCAGTCAGCTCCAGTCCTTGAACAGAGAAGCCCGGGAGAGAAACAGAACTTTAGAGATTCCGAATCACAAGCAGATGAGGATTACTACCAGCTGCAAGCTGCACTGGATGCTTGAGACGTATTTAATCCTTCAGAAAAGGAAAAGAACAATTTAGAGATGGATTTAAAGTACAAGCTTAAATCATTACGACAAAGGTTAGAACAAGAGGTAAATGACACAAAGAACCAAAGCTCCTTTAACTGACAAGCATCAGTCTACAGAAGAGGCAGAGTCTTGCAATGTGTGAGATGGAAAATAAGCTGAAGAAAGGCTCAAGAGAAGGCTGAAAATAGCCATTCAGATGGAGAAGCCATGCGCCACGCTAGATGTAGGGTTCAAACAGCCTCCACAGAAGGTGGAGTATTTGACTGAAAATAAAGAAAGAATGGAGGAGGAGGTCAAGAACCCAACCCTGCAGTTGGAGCAGGAATCAAATAAGCCGTGTGGATACAAAATGCATTGAACACTCAAGCATTTGAAGCAATTTAAAAGTTTTAGAAAAACAGATGGAACAGGAAATAAATACTTTTTTGGAAGCCAAAGGATTACTAGAATTTGAGTTAGCTCAGCTTACAAAACAATGTAGAGGAAATGAAGGACAGATGTGGGACTTACAAGATCATCTGAAGCTAAATGACACTTTAGAAAACCCAGTAAAGGAACTTAAAGAAGATCTTAAAAAAAAAAAGGAACATCTAAAGAAGATACAGGAAGTGCAAAATGAAAAGGAGGCTCCTTTCACTCTGCTGGGTCTCGTAGACACAGAAGCTGGGTCTGAGCAGCCGGCTGGAGGACTTCTGAGAGCACAGTATTTTGAACTGACCCAAGAAAGTAAAGAAGCTGCTGGAGAAATAGACAAGACTTTACAGATAAAGACCACACTGTTAGCATGAAGAGACAAACAGCATGCTAACCAGAGATACTGAACTATGAAGAAAAGAAAGTGAAGAGATAAATGACAAAACGAATAAGGCAGAAAAAGAACATAAACTGAAAAAGGAGGAAGAGATCAATGACCTTAAAGCTGTTTTTCAAATGAATATCCATATCGAATGGACCCTTAAAACACAGGCTGCTACGAAGTGGGCAGAAATACTGAATCACGAAGATTTAAAATTGACAGAAAGAAAGCTAACAAACAAGATTGGAGAAAGAGAGAAAGAAAGAAAAAGAAAAATCTGAAGGTACAACTGGACTTGAACCGAGAAAGAGAGAAATTGAACCAGATGACAGTGAAATGTCGAAGGAACTGAGTGAAATCCAAGTGCAACTGGTGGAAGAACCCACTCGTAGGAACGAGCTTAGAAGCCGGCAGCCGGCAGAGAGTGATACTGAGTGACTGCAAGCTAAACTTCTGGGCCTTTCGGACCACTTGTGCTGCTGGTCTTCCTAGTGCTGATGAAACGGATGGAAACCTTGCAGAGTCAAGAATTCAAGGTTGCTTTCTGTACCAAATAGGAGAAATAACATAAGATATGCCTGCAAGAAACAATATGTTGTCATAAGCAGCAAAAAAAAAAAAAAAAAAAAAATCCTATAATGATGAACAAGATAAGGAACAGTCCTATCCATCCGTCGTATTGGACACAGGGAAGTTGTTTCATGTCTGACATGTAAACCTAGGAGATTTGTATAGAATTAAAACTGAAGAAATTCCTAAAATATTTCACATACTATATACAAATAAAGGCAAAAGTTGAAAAGATGTAGCGATGGAACTAGTACAACAAGCTGAAAAAACTATTTCCAAAATCACAAATGCCTTGCGTTCATTCCTCTGTTCCACCGCGTCCCTGCCCACCGTGAGGCCTGTGCCAAACATCTCTGGTGTGTTTTTAGGCCCCCTCCATGCCCTAGACTGTTGAAGATGCTATCCTAAGAGCCACAAAGTTCACTTACACAAGAAACTGAACTTAACTTCTCCATGTAAATTATGATGTGACATCAGCAAGAGACACACGGCTGTTAGCGTGTCCTCGGGGTGAACAGAAAAAATGAGTAACTCATTAAGCAAAGAGCCCTACAATTCCACCACCTGGTTTGTCTGTGCCTCACCTCCGACTCTTTCTACAAGATCCACCACAAATCAATTTTTCCAGAAAGTGGTTAAAAAATAATCTGGAAAAAACAAGTTAACCATGTGACCTATGTCCTGTGGACCCCGTGGGATGCTGCCTGACAAGCCAGCCTTCTTTCACCGGGCAGAGCAGACAGGCTGTTTCTTTGCACAAACATCTCGCAGGCTTTGGAGTTAAGAACACTGCTATTCTGTCCTTGCTTTGGCCCAGGAACACACTGAGGGTTTTGTTTTAGTTGTGTGTTTGCCTATAGGTAGATTAGATTAATTATTACTATGCAATGCAAGTACAATTGGGGGAAAGCTTAGGTAGATGTATTTTTCTTAAAAGATGCTGCTGTTTGAATTTCTAAGAAAAAGCCTGTCAGTTGTGCTATGACACAGTTTTCCTCACAAGTGTAGGGAACGAACTTTCAGACTCAAGTGGAATGACCATCACTGTCAGGAACAGTCCATAGAAGGAGGAAAGAAATCATCTCAAAAGGAGACAAACTGAAGTGACTTTTTCGTGCTCTTGCAGGACTATACAAAACTACCTTTTAATATAAATTTTATTGGTACCCTTTAGATATACATAATGATCATATCCATCATAGGGATTTTGTATCTGTACATGTTATATTTGCTTCTATTTTTTCCCCTTTCCCTCCCCTCCGTTCAGTCCCTCCTCCCCTCCTTATTTATGACAGCTTTGTTTCCAATTTTTCTATCTTTTTCTTTTCTTTTCCTTTTCCCTTTCTTCCTTTCCCCACCCCCTTCTTCATTTCCCCTTCCCCTTTGAGCACTTTCTGTTTCACAATATTTATTATACATCTTAGTCCTTATTTACACTTTTGGTTTAGACTGGTGCAACCACTGTGGAAATCAGTGTGGAGATTCCTCTAAAAACTAGGGCTAGAGGTCCCATTTGACCCCGCTAGTCCCCTTTTTGGTATTTTCCCAAAGTAATTAAAAGCATCATACCACAGTGATATGTGCACACCCACGTTTATAGCAGCACAGTTCTTAATAGCTAAACCTTGGAAACAGCCCAAATGCCCATCAGCTGATGAACAGATAAAGAAGATGTGTTTTTTTTTTTAATACAGCACGGTACTACTCTGCCATAAAACAGGGTAAACTTGAGACAGTTCTAGGTAAATGGACACACCTCAGGAACATACTCTTAAGTGAAATAAATGAAACACACATGAGTACATACAAAATTATTGTAAGAAAAGAGAAATCACTTTAACTTCAGTGCCCTCACTTTTAGAATTAAAAAAAATCTTATTGTTGATTGTTCATGGTGGACTTGGTGGAGAAATTCAATATATCACGCTTTACAAAACACTGTATAGGTCTCAGCAAACTTATAGATTGGGGAATAGAAGACAAGAAAATTAAATTTCTCTATACATTTTTGCCAAGCTGTACTGAATTATTTAACCACTAGAGACATTAGGAACTAACAATAAAAAAGAACAAAGTTTAAAATATTTTGTGGATTATATCATTTCTAGAACTGTATAATGTATTTCTTTGTGGTTTTAAGTGATAAAGACATCAAGTTAACAAAATATAAAAGATGGATGTGCTGTTTGAAATGTAAATTATTCTTAGGACACTTTCACTGGGAGTTGCATTACTGTTTTAGTACCTTAATTTGAGAGGATTATTTTACTACCATGAGTAAGTAAAAACTGCAAAAAAAAAAAGGGGGGGGTTCAAAAAATTGTGTGTGTCAGTGGGTTTTTTCACTGATAATTGACTCAATTTAAAATATTTAGGTTTGTTGCACTTTCATAAATTCAGTATGATCTTTTTATCAAACTAACCTGCTACAATAAAGAATGACTTTATAAAACTATCTGCAAAAATATACAAGTTTGCACCAATATAAGAAGAAAAGTATGTCAGAACATCCATGATGTTCTCCGGTTACCATAGGCATTACCAGATAAACAATGTTACACCTTTGTCCAGTAAAGAGAGTGCATTTATACGGGCAATATGATTTATTATCTTTTAACCAAATACCTCCTCAGTAGTTCACAGTGGCTTTGCAGTAATGTGTATCAAATAAGCAGCAGCAAAATTGACTGTCTCTAGGATGGTATGCAGGTTTCAAGTGGAATTGAAAGCCACACTGATGGATATACAATAATAAATATATGTTATTTAAAAAGGAAATTTTATTGTGCATATTTTAGATGCAAAACATTACATTATAAGATACGTATTTTTAGTAAAATGGTTGTTGTAACGGAACAAACCGACACATCGATCATCTCACATAGTCACCCATAACTGTTGCATCCAGCAGGGGTCTCGGGGGACCATAGCGACCCTCCGCCTCTCTTCGAGTCCTCTCCCTCACTCTGATGAAGAATGGAGAAGTGGGGCTCTTGGTGGAAAATGGGGTAGTCAAGCTGGTAGAGTGCAAAGTGAAAGTTTATTTAGTGTGGCAAATGCAGAGGAAGCAGAAGAAAATTTATCTAACAGCAGAGTGGTGCCGGATGAGGCCCATCAGGGTCTTAGCTTTTGTTTCTGGGAAGGGGACAAGGTCAGCACACAGTAAATGTGAGTAACGTTTTCATGAAGATACAGTAGGGCACTTTTTTCCAAGCACATGGTACATGATGATCACGTGATGGTCTCACAATCATCAACCACAGACAATTATGTGACGATTTTACAGTGTTAGTCACCTGTGTTTTGTGCTGGGTTTTTTCGTTTATGTCCCTCTAATCTTCCCCCACATAACTATCACATTCAGCATGCTAAGGGCAACTATAATTACTCTTTTATCAAAACTTCTGAATATAATTGTAAATAATACTATTATTAACTGTACTCGTCATGTGGTACATTAGAAGTTTTGACTTGCTCACCCTCCATATTTGCTACTTTGTACCCTTTGAATGTATATACATGAAATAAATTACATACAAGGATGAATTTCATAGTAAATAAATTATATCGCAATACTCTGTTTAAAATGATATTTTAAAGGTTTTATACAACTCCCTGCCAGCAAATTTGACAACTTAGATGAAATGGACAGATTACCACAGTTTATCGAAACTAACACAAGAAGAAATAGAAAATCTGAGAATAGGAAAATATGAAAGATTAAGAAATTGAGTTTCTAAGTAAAATCTTCTTATGAGAAGAAATCTAGTTCCAGGTGGCTTCATTGATGAATTCCATCAAATTAGGAAAAAATAATATAGATAATCCACAAACTCCTTTACAGGAAAAAAGAAAATGGGAAAATTTCCCGAGTCATTGTTATGATGCCTGTATAACTATGTGACAAAAATCTGGCAAGTATTATTTTAAAAAGAAAATTAGCAATCAGTATGTGTCTTAGTCACTGTCTTAGTTCCTTTCTCATTTCTGAGACACAGTGCCGACACCCACACTCTACCGAGTGTAGGGTGACTTTTGCTCACAGTTTGTAGGGGCTTCAGTCTGGAGTCAGCTGGCTCCTGAGCAGGGCAGCACCGCAGAGGGGAAAGACCTCACAGCACAAGGAGACCAAAATTCCCCGGGGGAGGGCTCAACTTCCAGTTCAGTGGAATTGCTATTATACTTCCTGGTGCAATCCTTCCGCACTCTGGAACTAAGACTTCTAGGCCAGCAGAGCAAAAGTTTGCCAAAACAGGAGGCAAAATTTCTGCTGGTGGGTCACTGAGGGTGATGGTGAGTGGTACCATTCCCACTTCCACCCCTTGATTCCTGGACCGGTGAATCCTGGTTATGGGAGACACAGACACAGAATGCTGATTCAAAGCATATTCAGCCTTTTGATGAACCTTATTCCAGTCCTCCAACCTACTGCCACCTAGCTGGTGCTGTAATTGCACCTTCAAAGGGCCATTCCACCTTTCCATCAATCCAGCTGCTTCTGGGTGGTGAGGAACATGGTAAGACCAGTGAATGCCATGAGCATGAGCCCATTGCCTCACTTCTTTAGCCATAAAATGGGTTCCTTAAAGGCGATGCTGTGTGGAATTCCACAACGGTGGACCAGGCATCCTGTAAGTCCATCGATGGTAGTTTTGGCATAAGCATCACATGCAGGGAAGGCAAATCCATACCTGGAATAAGTGTCTATGCCAGTAAGGACAAAGAGCAGCCCTTTCCATGATGGAACCGGTCCAGCATCACCAACCCGCCCCCAGGTCGCAGGCTGATGGCGCCGGGGGATGGTGCCATATGGGGACTCACGGCTGGTCTCTACTGCTGGCACACTGGGCATTCAGCAGTGGCTGTAGCCTGATCAGCCTCAGTGAGAGGGAGTCCGTGTTGCTGAGTTCATGGATAATCTCCATCCCTGCCGCCATGGCCATTTCGTGTATGAGCCCACCAGGCAACGACAGGGGCTGAAGAAACAGGTAGATGCTATCCAAAGAATGTGCATCCTGCCCACTTGATGACCAAAATCCTCTTCTGCTGAGACCAGTCACTTTCTTCATCAGTTCATCCACAAACATCCTTCTCCTGGGCAGATGCCAGCGACTTAAAGGAGGGCAGGTGTATTTGGCTTGCAGTTTCAGAGATTTCGGTCCATGTTCAGCAGGCTTAAACATCGGAATAAAATGGTGGGAAGGCCTGGGCAGAAAAATACTGCTCCCCGCAAGGCAGCCAAGAAGCAGAGAGAAAGGGAGGAGCCAGCAAGAGAGATGCACGGTCCAGGTCACACCCTGGTGACTCCCACTCTTCTGTCCAGGGCTACCTCCTAACAGGGAGTCAGCTGCACCACCCCCATCTTGCAGTCACCTTTCAAAAGCCCCGCCTATGAGCGTGTGAGACCCTTGGCTGACATCTAGATATGAATCATAACGATATTATTCCTGAACTTAGTGCAGAAATCCTAAATAAAATAATGCGTCAACAGATTTAATTGAACACAAATTTTTAAGTATAATGCATCATGGTGATCAAAATTTAAGGCAAAAATGCAACATTTAACACCTAAAGAGCAATTTTATATACCAGAATAAGGAATAGAAATTTATAACTCTAATACATTCAGGAAAAGTGCTTGATAAAATTCAATACAGAATCATCTTTAGAAGTAAAAAAAAAAATTCTAGCAATTTAGGAAGTTGTATCATCTATGTATTTAAATGATAGATTGGCAGACAGTTAGATAAAACAGGGGGAGAGAGGAAAGAAAGAGAAGAGAGAGAGAGAAATAGATCACAAAGGAGTGTGCCAGCCACAGAGAGATTTCAAACTTCCATGGTTGGTTGTTTCAGTGGTTCCCAAACTTAAGTGTGCTTAAAATCAGCAGGTGGCTCATTAAATCTCAGATGCAGGGTGCCATCTCCAGGGTTTCTGATTCAGTAGATCTGGAGTGGGGCCCAAGAATTCCCATTTGTGCTGCTCTGGAGACAACTGTGGTAGAGTATAAATATGCATGGAATCATGTCTGTAGAACTTAGGTGACTAACTATAAGTGTGTCTCACCTCGTCACTCCTTATGATACCCAGCTAGTCACCTTTCCAAATTCCTCCGGGGTAACTGCCTTATTCAAGTTTTCCATTTCTTTGTGAAACTTTGACTCTAAATTTTTCTAGGAATTTTTGTTGTTGTTGTTGCCAGGCTTACGCAAACTATATTCATAATTTTCTTCAATGTTATTTATAGTTTTGCCTTTTTTTAGTCCTAATCTCTATTTTCCCTCAATCGATCTAGTTAGAGGCATCTATTTCATTGATTTTTAAGAACAAACAAAACCACATTTTTTTTTACTTTTATCACTTTAGTTTACATTTAATTTTTTCCCAAAATTCAATTCCTTCTCTTTACCTCGTCTTCATTTCTTTATCTCAGTCTTTCCCTTTAATAATAAAGACATAAATCTGTACTTTTATATCTGCATATCACATAAACAATGGCTTCCAGTGTGCACTCTCATTATGCATCGATTTCTAGATTCAGTCACGCCTCCAGATTCACATCTGCAGCTTCAAGCAAACATGGATCAAAAATATTTGAGAACAATTATCTGTACTGAACATGTTCAGACTTTTTCTTGCCATCATTCCCTAAACAGTACCATATAATCACTGTTTATACAACGTTTACAATGTATGAGGTGTTACCAGTAGTCTAGAGAAGACGCGAGGTTTACAGGTTGTAGGCAGGTGTTGTGCAAATCCTA